>JASDQU010309805.1:64166-88655 GCA_032191745.1 Picea mariana | reverse complement strand
GACTTCTCTTCTCTATTGCCAAGCACGTCGGGATTTCAGGTATCGGGATTTCGCGATTTGCGAAGGCAAGGATTCTTGCCTTTTGGCTTCCTGGATGCCGAAACGCTGAAATGTTGACCGTCAGCCACGTGTCCCTTCGATGGATGGTGGCAACCTTCAGCCAAGATCAACAGTCATGATCTTTTTGGGATGATCAACGGTCACGATCAAATCCCGGCTTTCCACAATCTCATTCACACCTCACTCCATTTCAGGGTTTCGGTGATCGGGATTTCGCGACTCGCGAAGACAAGGGTTCTTCTCCTTTGGTTTTCCCGGGTGGCGAAATGCCGAAGTGCTTACCAGCAGCCACGTATACTTTATATATGGACGGTCCAGATCTATATCGGGACTTTCACCATGGAGTGTCCTGATCTCTTGTCATCAGGACTCCCGGAATCCTGAACTCTGAATCCCTGATATTTGAAATACCGATGGACTCTCGATCTCTGCCACGTGTCCTTCACGGATGGACGGTCTAGATCTATATCGAGACTTTCACCCTTGTTCACGAGGGCTTAACCCTCCTGCATCTCTTAACAAATCCAACAACTGTCGGGTTTTCTAGCTAAGATCTGACGATTCAGATCTGTCCCATGTCGTGGACTCTCCCACTACTCTCTAGACGTGGAAAAAAACCAACGGTCCAGATACTCCCACAGACCTTGGGGATCTAGGATCCTGATTTCCTCACTATTCACGAAGATAGAGGAAAAGGGGCAAGGCATGTAACGCCCTTGTTTCTTCTGTCAATCTAACGGTCGTGAATGACCATAGATCTTTTGACGAGATCTCATCCGTCGATCGATACTTATCCCTACGCTGCTACTTCGGGATTTTAAGAGGGTCATTCTTCCTCGTATAGGGTTGTTAAGACTTGTGCATTCAAGTCCTTTTTCCAAGTTCTTGGTAAACCTTTTCAAGGAGGGTATCTCTGTGAAGAGATCTATTCCGGGGCATTCCTGGAGACAGATAGGGGGAAAACAAATTCCCGAGAACGGACTGGAAGTCTGACTTGGTTCAACTTACGCATAAATAAATTCATTTATCAACATAAGCCATGCGTGGTTTTTTTGTTATAAGCACACATCTACCATTTATTATCAAAACATTGCACAGACACTCTTATACTGTATTCATTCACAATTTCACAGCTTATGAGCATATAGGTCAGCATATGAATTTCAAGATGCAAGATGTAAAACACTTATCAGAAATAACACCAGAAGTTAGTGCAACTCCTGAGAGGGGTGCTCGTTTCCACCCAATCGTAGGCTCAGCTATTCTAATAGGATTTACAACTAGCCACCCCCGAGCTGAGACCACGATGCTGCGAGACTGTATCTCGGTTTTCCAATGACCGAGAATGAGGGTTACTCTCCCCCTTCTCTGCTATCACTCACTCTGCGTATCTCCAGAGTTCTCTTTCTCCCCTCGCGTCTACCCCCAATCGCTTCTCTCCCACGCCTTATCCTCTTGCGAGGTTCTGTGTGGTGCGATTTCCCTCGCGCTGGTCAGGCCTGATGGCTCTACGAATGGGCAGTTCACCTCCCCATCCCTCATTAATTTCTGAGGAGCCATCTACCTACCAGCCTGTGAGACATTTAATTCGGGGCCAGCGAGCCACTTTTGGTTCTCCGGGCCAGTGAAGTCCAAATACGGTATTGTTTTCGGTGGAAGTTAACGCCACCATTCTAGGTGCCTTCCACCGCCTTTCTCCAGCCATCATGGTCTCTTTTTCAGCATATCCCCTCTCAGGAGTCCTGCAATATAAATTCATAATATTATTCACATTCTTCGACCTTTTCCACAAGGTCCATTCACATCACACATTCTCATTTCTGAGTTTGCCACAGTTCTTGGCCAGTCCAGTTATTTTTACAAATTGGGGGAAACAAGGTGTTACAATTCCCTCCCCCTTAAAGGAACATCGTCCTCGATGTTCTTATCTATTAACATGAATTTCANGCCTCATCTGGGCCAAAATGTCTCCACTGCACCTTGACCTGTGCAATGGTTCGGTTCCAGAGCGGGGTTTCCTTTCTGTCCAGTATGCATTGGGGTTCTGGTAGAAATTCTCCCTCTGGTTCCACCTGGATCATAGACCAGTCAATTATATGATTAGCATCATGTACATATTTCTTCAATAGTGAAACATGGAAAACATTATGTGCTTTTATTGTGGGCGGAAGTGCTAGCCTATAGGCTACAGGTCCCACTCTATCTAGAACCTCAAAGGGTCCACAATACCGAGGTTCTAGCTTGGCACAAGCTCCCATTTTCAGGGAACTCTTCCTGGGCCTAACTCTAAGATATACATGATCTCCCGCTTTGAACTCTCTTGGAGTTCTCTTTTGGTCGGCATAACTTTTCTGTCAGTTTTGAGCGACCTTCAGGTTTTGTTTTATCTGAGTCACTTGATGTTCCATTTCTTTCAACATGTCGGGTCCAAAAGAAATCATGTTTACAGGATTACTCCAACTGACTGGAGTATTACACGATCTACCATAGAGGACTTCGAAGGGACTCATCTTTAAGGATGCTTGGTAGCCGTTGTTGTAGGCAAATTCTCACAATGGCAGGTAGTCTTCCCACTTCTTGGGTTGATGCATTACATGCATTCTTAGCATGTCTTCAAGTACTTGGTTCACTCTTCCTGTCTGTCCGTCGGTTTGAGGGTGATAGGCGGTGCTAAACAACAATTTGGTCTCTAAACCAGCCATCAATGATTTCCAGAAGTTAGAGGTAAATTTCGTGTCTCTGTTAGACACGATCTCTTTCGGCATACCATGCAGTCTAAATATCTCCTTCATGAACACCTGGGCGATATCGATTTCTTTGCAGGTTGATTTGACAGGGATGAAATGAGAAGACTTGCTCAATTTATCCACCACTACCATAATGGCATCATTCTGTTTGGTTGAGGTTGGTAACCCAGTGATGAAATCCATGGAGATGGTTTCCCATTTCCATTCTGGGATTGGTAAAGGTTGCAATGATCCTGCTGGGTGTTGATGTTCTGCTTTAACCTGCTGGCACTCTATGCATTTGGCTAAGTACTCAACTATGTCTTTCTTCATTCCAGGCCAATAAAATTGTCTCCTGGTGGCAGTGATAATTTTCTGGTATCCTGGATGACTGGAATAGGGTCTTTTATGTAGTTCATCTAGTATGAACCTCTTCAAGTCGTCACAGTTTGGAATATACAGTCTATTTCTGTAAGTGAGCAGACCTCCTTCGGTCATCTGGTAGCCTTCATATTTTACTCCGGTGGGTTCTTGTTATACGTACATGGCCATGGTCTGGACGAAGGGATTTGTTTCTTGTGCGTTTTTTATTCTTTCCTTGACTTCTGTCTCACAGGTGCTCACCGCTGCCAGGTGAATTGTTTTCATACTTCTGCTAAGGGCATCGGCCACCCTATTTTCCTTTCCTTTAATGTGTTTGATTTCGAAATCAAACTCGCTAAGGAGGGCCATCCACCTAGCTTGCCTAGCATTAAGCTTTGGTTGATCAAACAGGTATCACAATCCACAGTGATCTGTCATAAGTACAAATTTTCTTCTCAGGAGGTAATGCCTCTACATTTTTAAGGCATGCACTATGGCAGCCAATTCTAGATCATGCGTCACATAGTTGACTTCATGCTCGTTCAATTTTCAGGATTCATAGCAGATCACACTCCCTTCCTACATAAGGACTCCTCCGAGCCCTTCCTTACAGGCATCTGTGCACAAGAGGAAGTCAGCTTCTGGATCGACGATCTTTAGTACGGGTGCATGGGTCAGTAGATGTTTCAGGGTTTGAAACCTTTCTTCACATTTCTGTGTCCACAGAAATTTTGTCCCCTTCTTCTGGAGGGCAGTGATTGGACAACCAATCTTGGAGAATCCTTTTATAAATATCCTATAGTATCCTGCTAATCCCATAAAGGATCTGATATCCGAAACATCCTTCAGGGTAGGCCATTCCATGATAGACCTGATTTTGTCAGGGTCTACCGCTACTCCTTCTTCAGAGAGAACGTGGCCTAAGTAATGTATTTCCTTCTGGAAGAATTCACATTTGCTGAATTTGGCATAGAGCTGATGTTCTCTTAGCACTTGTAGCACAAGTCTAAGATGCTTTTCATGCTCTTTTCTGTTCTTGGAGTAAATTAATATATCGTCAATAAAAACAAGCACAAACTTGTCTAGGAATTTGTTGAGTACATTGTTCATTAAGCACATAAAAGTGGCAGGGGCATTGGTTAACCCAAATGGCACCACCACAAACTCATAGTGACCATACCTCGTTCGAAAGGCAGTTTTATGGATGTCTTCACCCTTGATTCGGACTTGATGGTATCCCGACCTCAAATCAATCTTTGAGAAAATAGACGCGCCTTCCAATTGATCAAACAGATCATCGATCCTGGGCAAAGTGTACTTGTTCTTTATAGTTACCTTATTAAGTTGTCTATAATCTATACACAGTCTAAGGGTTTCGTCCTTCTTTTTCACAAACAGGACTGGTGCTCCCCATGGAGATACGCTGGGTCAAATATGGCCTTTATCCATCATTTCTTTTAATTGCAATTTGAGTTCAACTAACTTGGGTGTGCTCATCCGGTAGGGTGTCCTAGACACCGGCACCGCTCCTGGTGCAAGTTCTATCGAGAAGTCTATGTCCCTTCTCGGAGGTAGACCCAGTACCTCTTCCAGAAACACATCTTTGTATTCTCTCAGGATAGGGTGATCATCAGGGCTTGGTTTAACACCTTCGATTGTTTTCAACACCTGTATTGCATATAGGGGACATCCCTTTCGGCAATACTTTCTCATTTGCAGGGCTGATATTTGTCTCACCGAGACGGGTTTTCGGATCCCTTGAAGGATTATCCTTCTCCCTTCTTTACTTACACACTCTAAGGTTTTATGGTAACAGTCCAGTCTGGTTTTATGGGCGGCTAGCCAGTCCATACCAATCAACAGATCATATGATCCCAGGGGTAATATGTTAAGGGTTGCTTGGGTGGGGAATTCACCCAACATTAATTGGTAGGTTGGTATAACCTTTGCTATCTTCCTTTTGGTGCCAGTGGCTAACTGTACCAACCATGGCTTGGTATGTTTTTGTGGTTGTAGTTTACACTCATCAACAACTTTAGGGGCTATATAACTCAAATTTGAACCAGGGTCAATCAAAATAGACACTAGATGGTTGAAAATCATACCTTCTATTTCCACTACTGAAGCTTGATGGTCAGCTTGGTTATTATCCAAGGCTTCATAAATTTGTGGCACACTCCTGGCCACATCATTGACGGTAGTAGTTTCTTGGATGTTATAAATCCTCTGACTATTCTGTTGTCGGTGTGGACAGTCTCTCAGGAGATGTTCCTCTCTGGAACCCCAACATTTCAGAGGTTCTCTCTTGGTGTTATCCACCTTCACTGGTATAGGTCCAGAAGTTTGTTTCCGCCTGATGAGGGAAAGTTCTRCTGGTGTACACTCCGGGCTGGAAAGTTCATTCTTGGGTTCTTGTAGTTCTTAAATCCTGGGGATTTGATCCCCTTTTTCTGAAATCTTGAACTATTCTTTGGTTTCCATCCTTCATGAGGTTCTGCTCGATGCCCAAACTATTCATGACAATATGTTGCCTTTCGAATAGTGCCTTCTAGGGTCTTTGGCTCATCAAATTCAATTATGTTCCGATATTCCTTGGGTATCCCTCTGATGAAGCATTGCACCTTTGCCTTTTCTGCTTTTATATAAGGTACATACCTAAAAAAATCGAGGAATTTGTTGACATATTCTTCTATAGTAAGTTGTCCCAGTTTGAGTTCATAAAACTCTTTAGTCTTTTCGTCGAAATATTTTTTCGACAGATACTTCTTCCGGAAGTACTTCTCAAATCGTTTCCAAGACAGGTCCTCTTCGCGAACCCCTTTCACATTCTTAAGGTTTTCCCACCAAATGGAAGCCTTTCCGTTCAAGTTGAAGGTGGCCACTCGGGCCTTCATATTTTCTGAAAAGTCATGGACTCTGAAATACTTCTTTAGTCCAAGCAGCCAGGCCTCTGCTTCCTCTCCCTTCTTTATTTCACCGTCGAAGGAGGGTGGTTTGGCCTTTTTGAATTCTTCGAATTTTCGACCATTGGAAGACTTTTGCTTCTTTTGTTCCCTTCGAAAACAGGAACTGGTTCTTCTGCTAGAAGAGCCTTCTGAATCGCCAGCTTCCTTCTCAGAGGAATCACTCGGCATTGGTCCTTTTCCTCTGGGGTGGACCTTTTTCGAGGTACTCCTCTCAGTGTGGCCACTGATATGACCATGTTTCTGAGTTTCAGGTTCATGCTGCATTTGCCTTTGTAGATCGGATAAACTCTGCAGTAAAACTACATTAATTTCTGTCTGCTTTTCTTGTTCTTTCATCATCCTTTCATTGTCATCCTTGTAGCTTTGTAATTTGACCATGAGAATCCTCACAGTCTCGGCTAGATCTGGAGGGATCCCTACTGCCCTTCTTTCGTCAGACTCTTCATCTCTATTGTGGGAGCCCTCTCCCACCTCTTGGTGAGTCACCATTCTCGGCGTCTGTAAATTCCCGCGGCTGATCATCCGCTTGGGTGCAAAGACAAACGCTGGTTGTTAGTCAACAGTTAGACACATTTTTATAACCCACGCAAAATTCATAACTCTTTCGCATGCATACACAGTCGAGTTTTCATTTTGGACTTTGACCTTTTTGAATTAAGAGGGTTAAGATAGAGGGTTACTTTTCGTAAGAGTATTTCGAACGGAGCTTCTGCGCAACTCATTCGTGAGCCCAAGCAGGCTGAGTGCTGTAACCATGCTCTGATACCAATTTGTAACACACCCAGTATGAAAATCAAAATTTTCGTCGATTTCTCAACGATCGGAATCCCCGAAGCCCTACAGGGCTTAGCGCAGTCTAGCTCTTTCCTTTTTCCACCTCCATGTGGTTGTAGTTTACGACTATGGGCTGAATCAGCATGACGTCTTTTCGCACTTCGCGACTCAGTGCTACCAGAACGTCAAGTCTCTCGACTCTACAAACCCCGAAGCTTGAAACAACGAAACGCCGAACCCCGACGGGGCTAGCGAGGGGCAAGTTTCTCTCTTGGGGTCTTGTCTACGTGACCCTATACTGTGTCCACGCGCTTAAGCCAACCAAGAGCTTATCGGATTTTTGCGATTCGGGGAATCGCGATACACGACTTCTACCTTCCCCCATTCAAATCCCCAAAACTTTCGAGGTCTCCAAAGTTTCCCTCCAAAGGGAGATCGACGGCCGTAAGCCTCCCCTGATCCAACGGTATGGATCCTTTCGGGGTTTCGGTACTTGGGAGTTCAAAATGCAACGACTCCAAGACTCTTCGTCATTCAAATCTTCGAATTCCAATATGGGAATTCGTGTAAGAGATCGACGGCTCTTAGGAGTGTGGATCCAACGGTCCATAGGATTTCAGGAGTTTCCCCTGAACTTTGACCGCTCACCACGCGTCTCCCTTGATGGACGGTCCAGGTTCCTTCGGGACTTCTCTTCTCTATTGCAGAGCATGTCGGGATTTCAGGTATCGGGATTTCGTGATTTGCGAAGGCAAGGTTTCTTGCCTTTTGGCTTCCCGGATGCCGAAACACCGAAATGTCGACCGACAACCACGTGTCCCTTCGATGGATGGTGGCAACCTTCAACCAAGATCAACGGTCGTGATCTTTTTGGGATGATCAACGGTCACGATCAAATCCCAGCTTTCCACAATCTCATTCACACCTCACGCCATTTCGGGGTTTCGATGATCGGGATTTCGCGACTCGCGAAGACAAGGGTTCTTCTCCTTTGGTTTTCCCGGGTGGAAAAATGCCAAAGCGCTTACCAGCAACCACATATACTCTATAGATGGACGGTCCAGATCTATATCGGGACTTTCACCATGGAGTGTCCTGATCTCTTGTCATCAGGACTCCCAGAATCCCGAACTCCGAATCCCCGATATTCGAAATACTGATGGACTCTCGATCTCCGCCACGTTTCCTTCACGGATGGATGGTCTAGATCTATATCGGGACTTTCACCCTTGTTCACGAGGGCTTAACCCTCCTGCATGTCTTAACAGATCCAACGGCTATCGGGTTTTCTAGCTAAGATCTGACGGTTCAGATCTGTCCCACGTCGTGCACTCTCCCACTACTCTCTGGACGTGGAAAAAAACCAACGGTCTAGATACTCCCACAGACCTTGGGGATCTACGGTCCCGATTTCCTCACTATTCACGAAGATAGAGGAAAAGGGGCAAGGCATGTAACGCCCTTGTTTCTTTCATCAATCTAACGGTCATGAATGACCACAGATCTTCCGACGAGATCTCGTCCGTCGATCGATACTTATCCCTACACTGCTACTTCAGGATTTTAAGAGGGTCATTCTTCCTCGTACAAGGTTGTTAAGACTTGCGCATTCAAGTCCTTTTTCTAGGTTCTTGGTAAACCTTTTAAAGGAGGGTATCTTTGTGAAGAGATCTATTCTGGGGCATTCCTGGAGATAGATAAGGGGAAAACAAATTCTCGAGAACGGATTGGAAGTTTGACTTGGTTCAATTTACGCATAAATAAATTCATTTATTAACATAAGCCATGCGTGGTTTTTATTTTATAAGCATACATCTACCATTTCTTATCAAAACACTGCACAGACAGTCTTATACTGTATTCATTCACAATTTCACAACTTATGAGCATATAGGTCAGCATATGAATTTCAAGATGCAAGATGTAAAACACTTATCAGAAATAACACCAGAAGTTAGTGCAACTGCTGAGAGGGGTGCTCGTTTCCACCCAGCCGCAGGCTCAGCTATTCCAATAGGATTTACAAATAGCCACCCCCGAGCTGAGACCACGATGCTGTGAGACTGTATCTTGGTTTACCAGTGACCGAGAACGAGGGTTACTCTCTCCCTTCTCTGTTATCACTCACTCTGCGTATCTCCAGAGTTCTCTTTCCCCCCTTGCGTCTGCCCCCAATCGCTTCTCCCCCACGCCTTATCCTCTTGCGAGGTTGCGTGTGGCGCGATTTCCATCGCGTTGGTCAGGCCTGACGGCTCTATGGATGGGCGGTTCACCTCCCCATCCCTCATTAATTCCTGAGGAGCCATCTACCTACCAGCCTGCGAGACATTTAATTCGGGGCCAGCGAGCCGCTTTTGGTTCTCCGGGCCAGTGAAGTCCAAATACGGTATTGTTTTCGGTGGAAGTTAATGCCACCATTCTAGGTGCCTTCCACCGCCTTTCTCCAGCCATCATGGTCTCTTTTTCAGCATATCCCCTCTCAACAGTCCTGCAATATAAATTCATAATATTATTCACATTCATCGACCTTTTCCACAAGGTCCATTCACATCACACATTCTCATTTCTGAGTTTTCCACAGTTCTTGGCCAGTCCAGTTATTTTTACAAACTGGGGGAAACATGGTGTTACAGCCTTGCTAGATGAAGAGTTTGTAACATCCCGCTCTCTCGCACTAAGCAAACTTATTCTTTGAGGACACTTGCTCGCAAGTGATCCAGATTATTATGTTATTAGAACATTGATTTTGATTATGAGGCGTTATGGGTTGATGTCATGTTGTTTTGTTGCATTGACATAGACAGGTGCTATTGACTTGGTTTTACTGAGTGTGCATGATTTTGGACCTCGAGGATGCAGAGGCATCGATGGAACCCCTTGGACTCCGGATCAAGTCGGGGAGTGAACCATTGGGGTTTGATTGTTTTATATGTGATATTAGTGCATCTGATTAGATGATATGATTATGTAAATATCTCTGACATGATTAGTTGATGATGCAGGTTGACGATAGCTTGCCGACCAAACTCACATGTGGAGTAGAGGGGTCACGCACGACTACCAGAGATGTTGATGGAGAGGTGTGGACAACAGCCCTGCCATAGCTTACTAGCACTCTGGTCGTGGCTCGAACTGTAGGTTAACATTTACCTAGTTTGAGAGGACCCACGATGCCATGAGGGCATACTGCAATAGTCGCTCACGATGATTCTAAGGGGCGCGCAATAAGGCGGGGGCCTTATTCTGTAGAGGCCCTTAGTCTCCCACAAGTTCACCTGGAAAAGTATTGACTCCAGGGGTTTTTGATGTCTACCAAGTTAGTCAAGAGGCGAGTGGCACCCTTGGAGCACGTGGTGCATCTTGAAGGGCATGTCGGACAAGAAAAATGGAAAGAGTCGAGTGGCACCCTTGGAGCACGTAGTGCGTCTTGAAGAGCACACCGCGCAATGGAAATAGATGAGGCGAGTGGCACCCTTGGAGCACCTAGTGCATCCTGAAGGGCACGTTGCGTTGTTAATGATAAATGAATGAATCTAGATGGCCTTAGGACGAATAATGTGATAAGAAATTTTTAAAACAATTTCCCTAATAAAATGTCCCCCGGCACAAAAATTAAAGTCGGTCTAAATTATACTAGTGGCAGAATTTTTCTATCATTTTAAATATATATATATATATATATATATATTTATCAAAATAAAAATAAAATAAATAAAGATGATAATCTTCATTAATCTCGTAACAAGAAGGGAGTAAGCAATCTAATTGATTCATAAAAATCTGTTGGGATAAAAATTAAAAGAAGGGAAATAATTGTTTTATTATATTATGATAATTTAAAAATTATTAATTAAAAAGGGAAAAGGGAAAAGTTAATTTCTACACCTGCCAAATTGAGTTCTAAATGAAAAGGGGAAAGAGGGAAATCTAAAATAATTAGGAAACTAGGAAAAGAGGGAAACATAAAAAGAAAAGGGAAACACAAGGGAAAAAGCAGAAAGTCAAACTTGGTAAGGTATCTAACATTTAAGAACTTTCTAAATTAACTCAACTAGTAAATTGGTAATGGGGAAAGTCATTAAAACTTGTAAGGGAATATGGGGACACCTAGGAGTGATTCTATGATTGAATTTAGGTGGGTGAGGGAAATAGGGGTAATTAATTAATTAAATAAATTAATTTATGGAGGAATGAAGGGGATGGGTGACACTTGTACATGGAGGATTTTTAGGATTTAATTTATTAAACATTAATTTAAACGGGATTTTGGGAAGGTAAAGGACTTCACAAATCTATATAAAGGAGGGAGGAGGAGGAAGAGAGATCTCTTCTGTTTGGCGTAACATTACGCTGCGAAAATCTATAGTTGACTGACTTAGCTTGTGGGAATTGGGATACCCAGCTCGGTGAGGAGTGGTAGCTCAGCCTTGCGAGGTGAGATGGAAGCTAGCTGATTCTCTGGTTAGTGTGTGTGGCACCTTTGTGGCTCGGGGGGCTAAGGGGGAAGAAGAGTACCCCTAGCATTGGCTGGGAGGTACCGATGAAGTCTTGTCGGTCAGCAAGCGGTAGTTGCACAGAGCGCGCGAGACATCAACTCAGAGTGGGCGATCAGGCAATGATACACTTTCTTTATTTTTGCATGATAGATTGTAGTAGGATTTATGATTTGGATCTACAGGTTTAATTGGGTAAGTAAATTGATTGTCTTAGCGTTCAAGTTGATGACTGAATTTTTTCCATGGCCTATAGCTCGATGATTGATTGACTCCCATGACTTTCGATTCTCGACATGTCTTGACCGCCCTGTGGTGTATTGATTTGTGAAGATTGTGGTTGTTTTTTCCTTTTGTCCCTAGCTCATCAGTCCTCGCCTGAGCAGTCGGCCAGGAGCCTGATCTACGATCGTCGCTTCGGCATTAATAGATCTATGGATCTCAACGCCCTGCTTTTATGTGCGTGGATGATGAGCGAAGGACGTTCCTGTCAGCCATCTACCTCCGTTATTGTCCTTGGCTGATTGTTTGACTTGCGCCATCTAGTAAAGACCTCTGCATACGGATTATCTTGTGTACATGCTGGTTTTTTCTGTGCCTTGACTGATAGAATCCYTGCGATTATTTCAATRACTTTTCCCATTGGATCCTTGTGTTTCTCTTACTGTTGTCTGCGTTGTATTGGTATTCTGGCAATGGAAAAACGAATTGATTTCATTTCTACATTTTTGTATTGGTATCCTAGAATGGAAAAACATTTTTATTTGTTATTCCTGTCTGTGTTGTATTGGTATTCTGGCAATGGAAAAATGAATTGATTTCATGTTTGCATTTTTGTATTGGTATCCTGGAATGGAAAAATGTTTTTATTTGTTATTCCTGTCTGCGTTGTATTGGTATTCTGGCAATGGAAAAATGATTAGATTCCCTATCTGCATTTTTATAATTGGTATCCTGGAAATGGAAAAACATTTCTGTGATATTCATGTTTGCGTTGTATTGGTATCCTGGCAATGGAAAAATGAAATCATTTCCCTGTCTGCATTTTTATAATTGGTATCCTGGTAAGGGAAGGGCGTTTGGTCATTCATGTATGCGTTTGCATTTGGCATCCGGGCAATGAAAAAGGGAAACCATGATTTTTCCATTTAAAACGTGCCTGAGATTGCCATTGAAGTGTCCACGTTTTTGCTTTAAAAGTTGACAGAGATTGCCGTTGAAATGCCCATGTTTTTTGCTTTTAAAAGTTGACAGAGATTGTTGTTGAAATGCCCACATTTTTGCTTTTAAAAGTTGACAGAGATTGTTGTTGAATTACCCACGTTTTTGCCTTTAAATCAATTGATTGAGTTGTTGATAAAACGCCCACAAATTTGTTGTAAATCGATTGCCTGAGCTTGCTGTAAACGCCCACGATTTTGGCTATTAAATTGATTGCCTGAGCTTGCTGTAAATGCCCACGATTTTTTCCAGTTAAATGTGACTGATTTTGTTGTAAAGGCCCACGAATTTTGCCAATTAAATGTGACTGAGTTTGTTGTAAATAACCACGGATTTGCCCAAAAAAGATTGTCCGAGTTCGTTGTTGAAGGGACACGATTTTGCTTTTTAGAATGTTGACTGCGTTGATTGTCGAATGACCGCGAGTTGATCCTTCTGCAGTTGTTTTGTGTTCCTATTCTCCTTCAATTTAAGTGTACCCAGCATTCTCACTGCCAAACATTAATTGCTACAGCCATGTTATTGGTTAGATTAGTTGCTATGTAACTGCCATGATATTTGCCAGGCTAATTGCTACAGCAATGTCAAAGGACAACAGTTTCCTTCTTAATATTAATTGCCACAGTGATGTCAATTTCTACAACGATGTTAACAGTCAATAGTTCCCTTCTTAATGTTACAAACAACTAGTTATTTTTGGTATGATTATATTAGATAGATGGCATGTGTAATTTAAATGATTACAAATGTTATATTGTATCATTTTACATTGATGTGGCTAATGTAGTTTTATATTGTCATTTGATAGTTAGATTGTAATTTTGGGGATTAAATTAGAATTACCCTTTTAGATGGTGATTAATGGTTAAATGAGTTTAGGAGTATTGACCAAAGTATAGTTTAATCTTGCTAAATTAATTTGTAGTTAATGATTAAATCATAATGCAACATTGTCGAAATGATTCGTAATTGAGGTTGTTTCGATTGAAATTTATGCTTGATTGTAATGTAGAATTGCAGATTGATTCGAAGGTGATGTTATTTAGATTGAAAGTAACGAATATGGTGTAAAGTAGAATGGCCGATTGGACTGTATTAATTGTTAATCAGTTGGTAAGTTAAAGACTAAATTATAATTTAGACTTGTTAAATTTCGATGGATATTCAATGTAAAAAACAATTAGTAACTGTTGACTAGTTTAGACTTGATGAATGGGTTGGGTGGTTGATGAAGCCGTGACTCCCATGGTAGTCATCCTCTTATGTCTCATCGACCTTTGTGTGGGGTGTGGGTATAGTCTCCCTGTCAGTATTTGGCTCCTAGTGCATCAAAGTTTTCTAAAGTCCTTGGTCCAGATAGGATGTGTTGCGCTAAGGTTATTGACGCGTCTATCACCGGGGGACAACATGATTCTTGATGAGGGGATCATGGCACGCCCTATTTGGATAGCAGCGAATGATAACTTGGTCAAAGTTGGTGCCTTCCATGTGAGTGTTGTCGAGCGTTGTAAGTTTGTTTTTGTGCACGGGTTGAATGCCTTCATGCGTTTGGTTCGCGCGCCTTGACATTCTAGTCCTTGTTCGTCAAGGTCGTTGTGTCGGGAGGGGGATGTTGTCCCTTGGCTTGTAGGCGGGGTCCTATTATGTCGGGCGGGTAGTCGTTTCTCCTTGTCTTAACGCATGTTTCACCCCGCTTCTCCTGTTCTATTGCATTGAGTCATAGTTTCCAGTTTCCTAGACTGCATGCTTACGTTTGTCGTCAGTGGTGACGTAAATTGTTGTCGTCGTCACCTTCTTACCCTAAAAACGCAAAAAAAAAAAAAAAATTGCACTTCTGCTTCTCTTGTAGTCATAACAAAGGGGCTGTTACATATTGTATCAATGCGGGTTTATCCCTGCGACTATGGATCCCCTTGCTTTCCACTGCAGTAAACCTTTGAGTATCAACCTAGCGTTGCTTAAAACTTTAACGAGTTCATTCGGTGATCTCATTTAGAGGACCCTCGGAGGTTCGCAACGTGGTGTCATGGAAGGAATTGCGATGCCTGCAAAGGTTTCCGCACCCTCGAAGTCGAACCCCCAAGGGGAGGGGAAAGTCCTTGGGCTGGATTCACTTGCTGTAAGGGATGATGATGGTTTGACAAGGCTCTTCTAGGTAATGTGAAAGGGCCTTGATTCACCATCGATACTAAGAGGAGGCTAGGGCACCTATACCCTTGAGGGTCCACAACACGCCCTAGCTAGTACCATTAGCATCCACCGAGAACTCGAGAGAGTTGAGTTCTCGAGTCCACGAGTGTGGCGGACAACTGTGACATTGAGGCATGGTTGTAGGGCAAGGCGTTGTGCTTCATGCTTCACGACGCTTCACGATTACGACCTCCAGCCTGAAGGTTCGCAGGGTGGTCTTTCAACTGAAGGGGAGCGCTCTTCTATGGTGGAAGACGCTCCTACCACATTTGAACATGGTCGTTGACGAAGTGTCATGGGAACTGTTCTAGGAACGGTTCCAGAAGAGGTATCTTCTGAGGAATTCGTTGAGCGTTAGCTCTACGAGTTCGATGCCTTGCGACAAGGCAACTGCATGGGGCCCGAGTACGAGGCCCGTTTTGGAGATGCTTCGGTATGCTTCGCACCCAAATTACCGAGAAACTTATGGTCAACAAGTTTGTGTTGGCCTTAGTGTTAGAATTCAGCTTCTACTTCGGTTGCCAGGATTACTGGACTGAAGAAAGTATGTTGGAATGTGGGGAGCCACATTTCCAGTGCGACGACCCAGTGAAGAGGACTAGAGCATCACAATTGGTCGGACCCACTACAATGGGAGATTTGGGAAAGGTCCATCGGATTCATGCAGCGGTGAATAACCGTCAGGCAGAGCGCCAATCGATTACGCTTGAGACGTCAGGTACCGTCACTGACCAGACCCTTAATATTTGATAGATCCCAGTGCTACCGAGAGTTTCATTTCTGGTGCAGCGCTAAAAAGGATTAAGTTAAAGGCAGTCGAACATGATGAGTTTAGCTTTGTAGAGATGGCTTCGGGAGCCAACAACGGATTGGAGGAAAGGTTACGAGTTGTACCTTAAACTGGGAGAGTTTATCACCAGGGCCAACCTGTACGTCACGATCTTCGGATCTTATGATGTCATGATCGGTATGGACTGGTTGGAATCGCATGAGGTGATACTCAACTGTAAGACGAAACGATTGAGCTTGGTCGATGATGAAGGACAAGGACTTGTGATTGTAGGTCAGAACCAGGGAGTTTCCCTGAGGTTCATCTCTTCCTTGAAGCTACGGAAGAGCATGCGCAAGGGGTGAATGCTTTATGCAATCCTTGCATTAAACGAGAAGGGAGTGGCAGAAGGTATAAAACACCTTCTGGTGGTGAGAGAGTTTGCAGATGTCTTTCCAGAGGAGTTACCTGGGATGCCGCCGGAGAGGGAATTGGAGTTTACTATAGACCTAAAACCAGGGACTGAACCGATAGCGAGAACCCCTTATCGGATGTCAACCCCGGAGTTACAGGAGTTGAGAATACAACTGAAGGAATTATTGGACCTGGGACTGATATGTCCAAGTGTGTCACCGTGGGGTGCACCTGTTATTTTCATACGAAAGAAGGATGGGTCATGGGGGCTCTGCATTGAATACCGTCAATTGAACAAGGCAACGATCAAGAATCAATATCCGTTGCCGAGGATTGATGATCTGTTTGATCAGATGAAGGGTGCAACAGTGTTCTCAAAGATCGATTTGTGATCAGGGTATCACTAGTTACGGATCAAGGAGGAGGATGTCCCTAAGACAGCCTTTAAGACGAGGTTTGGACATTACGAGTTTATTATTTTACTGTTTGGGCTGACAAACACCTCATGGGTATTTATGAGTTAGATAAACGGGGTGTTCCGCGAGTACTTGGATAAGTTCGTCCAAGTATTCATAGATAATATTTGATTTACTCTCGGACGATGGAGGAGCATGATGAGCGCTTGCGCGTGGTACTACAGTGTTTGCGAGAGCACAATTTGTATGGGAAGTTGTCCAAATGCTCATTTTATCAATCGAAGATGCACTACTTAGGGCATGTCATCTCCGATGAAGCTATCACCGTGGATCCAACAAATGTTGAGGCTATTATGGAATGGCCTGCACTGACGAATGTCCCAGAAGTGCGTAGCTTCATGTGTTTAGAAGGATACTATCAACGGTTTGTCGAGGGATTCTCGAAGATAGCAAACCCGATTACTGAGTTACAGAAGAAGAGTAAGAAGTTCGTTTGGATCGAGAAATGCACGGAGGCATTTTGGAGGCTCAAGGAGCTGTTGACAATAACACCGATACTAAATGTCCCTGACATGGACGCAGACTTCTTGGTATGCACTAACGCATCCAAGGAAGGCTTAGGCAGAGTCTTGATGCAAGATAGTCGAGTGATTGCTTACATCTCTAGGAAACTGAGAAGGCATGAGGAGAACTACGCGACGCATGATTTGGAGTTGTTAGCCATCATTTATTCCTTTAAGGTTTGGGGACACTACATTGTTGGACTAAAATTTGAACTAAAGACAGACCACTGTGGATTACAACACCTCTTTACGCAAAGCGACCTGAACGCGTGACAACGACGTTGGTCAGAATTGCTTAGCGAGTAAGACTTCAAGATCTCTTACATAAAAGGAACAATGAACTGAGTGGCAGATGCATTGAGTCAGAGACCATGCATCTTTTCGGTGATGGCAATGGAAAAACGATTTGATTCCCTGTCTGCATTTTTTATAATCGGTATCCTGGAAATGGAAAAATGTTTCTGTGTTATTCATGTTTGCGTTGTATTGGTATCCTGGCAATGGAAAAATGAAATCATTTCCCTGTCTGCATTTTTATAATTGGTATCCTGGTAAGGGAAGGGCATTTGGTCATTCCTGTATGCATTTGCATTTGGCATACGGGCAATGAAAAAGGGAAACCATGATTTTTCCATTTAAAACGTGCCTGAGATTGTCGTTGAAGTGCCCACTTTTTTGCTTTAAAAGTTGACAGATATTGTCGTTGAAATGCCCACGTTTTTTGCTTTTAAAAGTTTCCAAAGATACCTGTTGAAATGCCCATGTTTTTGCTTTTAAAAGTTGACAGAGATTGTTGTTGAATACCCACGTTTTTGCCTTTAAATTGATTGACTGAGTTGCTGATAAAACGCCCACGAATTTGTTTTAAATTGATTGCATGAGCTTGCTGTAAACACCCACGATTTTGGCTATTAAATCAATTGCCTGAGCTTGCTGTAAATGCCCACGATTTTTGCCAATTAAATGTGACTGAKTTTGCTGTAAAGGCCCACGATTTTTGCTAATTAAATGTGACTGAGTTTGCTGTAAATAACCACGGATTTGCCCAAAAAYGATTGACTGAATTTGTTTTTGAAGGGACACGATTTTTCTATTTAGAATGTTGACTACGTTGATTGTCGAATGACCACGAGTTGATCCTTCTACATTTTTTTTGTCTTCCTATTCTCCTTCAATTTGAGTGTACCCAACATTCTCACTGCCAAACATTATTTKCTATAGCCATGTTATTGGTTAGATTAATTGCTATGTAACTGCCATGTTATTTGCCAGGCTAATTGCTACAACAATGTTAAAGGACAACAGTTTCCTTCTTAATATTAATTGCCACAGCGATGTAACTTTCTGCAACGATGTTAACAGTCAATAGTTCCCTTCTTAATGTTACAGACAACTAGTTATTTTTGGTACGGTTATATTAGATAGACGACATGTGTAATTTAAATGATTACAAGTGTTATATTGTAGCATTTTACATTGTTGTGGCTAATGTAGTTATATATTGTCATTTGATAGTTAGATTGTAATTTCAGGGATTAACTTAGAATTACCCTTTTAGATGGTGATTAATGGTTAAATGAGTTTAGGAGTATTGACCAAAGTATAGATTAATCTTGCTAAATTAATTTGTAGTTAATGATTAAATCATAATGCAACATTGCCGAACTGATTCATAATTGAGGTTATTTCGATTGAAATTAATGCTTGATTGTAATGTAGAATTGTTGATTGGACCAATTGGCAAGTGCCGTGTAAATGGAAGGAAACATGTAAAAAGAGGTCTCAAGGTCGATTCTCACCCCGATTTACCCATAGGGCGTGCTTGCGGGTTGTGCGTTTCTCCCTAGGGGTTATAAGGTAGCCGACAGGATTCGACCCCATGTCACGCGAGTACGATACTGCCGTTGCTACTGATTCCCCTAGTTACAAAAAAAAGAATTGCCGATTGATTCGAAGGTGATGTTATTTAGATTGAAAGTAACGACTATGGTGTAAAGTAGAATGTTCGATTGGACTGTATTAATTGTTAATCAGTTGGTATGTTAAAGACTAAATTATAATTTAGACTTGCTAAATTTCGATGGATATTCAATGTCAAAAACAATTAGTAACCGTTGACTAGTTTAGACTTGACGAATGGGTTGGGTGGTTGACGAAGCTGTGACTCCCCTGGTAGTCATCCTCTTGTGTCTCGTCAACCTTTGTGTGGGGTGTGGGTATAGTCTCCCTGTCAGTATTCGACTCCTAGTGCGTAGGAGTTTTCTAGAGTCCTTGGTCAAGATAGGATGTGTTGCGCCAAGGTTATTGACGTGTCTATCACCGGGGGACGGCATGATTCCTGATGAGGGGATCATGGGATGCCCTATTTGGATAGCAGCGAATGATAACTTGGCCGGAGTCGGTGCCTTCCGTGTGAGTGTTGTCGAGTGTTGTAAGTTTTTTTTTGCGCATGGGTTGAATGCCTTCATGCATTTGGTTCGTGCGCCTTGAGGTTCTAGTCCTTGTTCGTCAAGGTCGTTGTGTCAGGAGGGGGATGTTGTCCCTTAGCTTGTAGGCGGGGTCCTATTGTGTCGGGCGAGTAGTCGTTTCTCCTTGTCTTAACGCATGTTTTGCCCCATTTCTCCTATGCTAGTGCATCGAGTCATAGTTTCCCGTTGCCTGGACTACATGCTTACATTCGTCGTCAATGGTGAGGTAAACTGTTGTCGTTGTCGCCTTCTTACCCTAAAAACACACAAAAAAAAAAAAATTGCACTTCTTCTTCTCTTGTAGTCATAATGAAGGGGCCGTTACAGAGTTGAAGAAAGAGATAAGGAACTTGTGTGACATATACTGGAGCAAACAATACTTGAAAGAGGATTTTTGGGCTCGACAAGCTCCAATAACCAATATGCATACCGCTACACTTGTAGTAGAGTTGGTGTCAATGAAAACTCAGGACCATGGATATTAAATCATGGAATCCAAACTCTGCTCTACCATTACCACTTCACAAGTGCAACTAGAGGAGCCAGAGGGATCAAGAAAGGGAGAGCGCCTCCTTCTCTCGCAAATGTGGGTGAAGGGAAAAACCTTACACTTCGTTGTTGACAATGACAACCAAAAGAATTTTATTTGTGTTAGAGTTGTGAAAAAGGTAAAGTTGTAAACAATACCTAACCCTCAGCCATACACCATTGGTTGGTTGAACCTAGGAAGAGAGCTTCACATAAGTTTGCAATGTCATTTACAATACAACATCAACCTTTAAACAAAAAGGTGTCATGTGATGTTGTATCCATTGAAGTACTTGATGTTTTTCTTGGTCAACTATAGATGTGGAAGAGACATGCAACGTACTAGTCCATACCCCACAATATCATCATCTCATTGGGAGACCAATCTTATAGGATTCCACAGGCCACAACTTCCACCACAGTCAATTTGACCAATGCTAAATAATGTAGAAAGTTTATTGCCAAAACTTGGAAATTCATGCTCTTCATAGTCAGATCACATGGAGAAAGCAAGATTGTTGCAACTGCCAAACTACTACAAGTATCCTAGTGAAGAAACATAGGCAAGTAGATAAATTGGTGGAARAATACCAAGATGTTTTCATGTCTCCAATAGGGGTGCCCTAATAATGTTAGGTGAAGCAAACAATCAACTTATTTCCAACTGCCCCTTTGTCCAAAAAAGATTTAGGTGGCCCTTTGGGTCTACCACTATCTCAAAAGTGGCCTTGAATCTTGCGAGATCTATAATAGTTTTGTAGGTCCAAAACTTTCAACACATTTTTTGGGCCCATCCCATGCATTTTTTGTCATTTTGACAAGGTATATATTAAAGACTATATAACACATAAAACTCTAAATAATCCTTGTAACAATCAAAAGAACACCCGAAATGGAGTTCATATGCAAACGTTATAGTCCCAAGAAGTTGAGATACCAACTAGGCTCCCCAAGATCCGCATTCCTCTTGCCACAACAACGCCTAAGGTTATGGTTTTAAGGTCTTAGGGTTTTCCCCTTTGAGGGTTTTAGTCATTATGATATAATGTAGTTTCAACTTCTTATTATGGGCTTTTGTGAATGAGTTTAGCTACCACATCGCTTCTTATATAAGATACCACCATTCCATCCTTTTTGTATTATTGTGTACATTACAATATTTTTCACCATTGTTTTTATGAACAAACTTTAGTTTTCATCGTATGAAATATTTTATTTGTATTCCATATGCAACATTGCATGTTCTTTAATTTTGTTCTCAATCTAGTACAAATTAAACGACTAAATGTACTCACGTTCTATCACAAAGAATGATGATATCAAGTGACATATTTGAGAGGGTACCAAGAAATGCCACATTTGACCCAAGGCTTCACCTTGTGGGAGTTCAATCATTTTGATTTAGAAGAAGGATATTTCATGTTGAATTGGTATTGACTAGAGACACTTAAACAAAGTCACTATAAAATAATGGGTACCTTAACCCTCAAATCAATGACTTGTTAGATTGGCTCAGTGGTGCAAAGTTCTCAAGCAAAATCGACCTCAATTCTAGGTACCATTAGGTGCTAATCGAATCAACTAATGCATGGAAGCTTATGTTTAGATCTAAGGAAGGTTCATTTGAATGGTTAGTATGCCTTTCAAATTGACTAACACCCCTGAGATGTTTACTAGGATGATGGATGATATCATATGACCTTTTTTTGTTTCAATTGTGATCATTTTTTTAATGATATCCTCATCCATAGCAAAACATAGGAGGAGAGCCTAAAACATATTTAACAAGATCTCACACTCTACACTTCTATAGGTTGTATACCATCTTAAAGAAGTGTTCGTTCGATATGCAAATAATATAGTACTTGTGGTACATTTTAGATTAGGATGGAGTGCATGTGGGTCTAGCAAAGGTCCAAGTGATTAGAGATTGGCTAGCCCCAACAACACTCAAGGGGCTCAACAACTTCTTGGGTCTTTCCAATTCCCACCTTAGGTTTGTGTTGGGGTTCTCCCACATATATTGAACATTGAGTCAAGAAATGAATGGGGGAGCCAAATACATATTTGTTTGGACCATAGCACAACAATATGCATTTGAAGAATTGAAGTGATGACATTATCAATCACCAATTGTCAATCTTCCATATTTGCACAATTGCTCAAGATTCAATGCAATTCGTGTTGTTCTCACTTGGGATGGACACTCATATACATACCATGGTGAGACCCTCAATGACATGCTTCTCAAATGCCCAAATTAAGATAAGGAGCTCAATGTTGTTGTTCAAGCTTTCCAACAATGAAATCATCACATATTGGATAAGGAAACCATTATCCACATGAATCATAAGCCTCTTCAATTCATGAAGACGTAGGGAAAGCTATAGAATGAGCACCATAAAAAAGGTCCTTTTACTTGCAATAATTCTACGTTATCATTAAGTCACGGTCAAGTTTCAAACTCTCCAAGTTGTCCTCCAATTGTAGCTCTAACCAAAGTCCTCTATTCCAATGGAAATGAGACTGCTAATATGTCAACTCCATGTCAATGTCCCAAATTTTTCTAACATATATCATGAATTCTCACAGGTTAATCAATTTTTTATTCCCATTTGCACGATGGGTTACTTTGGCATTTAGAATATCTTTGTGTTCCTTCAAGTGACCGTGAAAAGCTGATCTAGGAGACACACTACGAATTTGTAGTAGGACACTTCAGTGTAGAGAAGAATGTAACAATACTACAAAAACATTTTTACTAATTAGAGCTTTGTTGGGATATCAGTAGGAACATCTTATGCCATTAGAATACCAACACTTAATATGTATGGATTTCACACACCATTGTATATTATTAATAAGCAATGGGAGTTTATCTCCATGGAAATATTGACCAGTTTGCCTTCTACCAAGCATGGTAATCACTGTAATTTTTTTTTTATCGTTGATAGATTCTCCAAATTTGCAGTTTTGGCTTGATATAAGAAGAGCATAACAATAGAGGGCACTACCAAACTCTTCTTTGAACATGTTTGGATTCACTTTGGTCTACCATAACCATTATGTTAGATAAATATGGTATTTTCCCAAGCTTTTTTTTTCCTCCTTTGATCCTCGTTGGACATAAATTTGATCTAGACTTCCTTTCACCCACACACAGATGTGGTTAACCAAATCACGGTACATATTATTAGAATGTACAAATCTAAATATCCATGCACTTGAGACTATTTCTTGTTTGCAACACAGGTATAATAGATATCTTCATGATTATGTTAGACAAAACCCTTTTGAGGTGTGTTTGGGGTTCCAACCATTGGACTCAATTAACGTAACTCCACCATTTACATTAGCACAAGAGTCATGCATAAAAATAAGTAGTTGACGCAACAAGACATGCTGAAAGGATTTAGCACATATATCAATAGCATCATGAAATTTTGTAGAATTCTAACACCAAAGACAAATAATGACGTGATCGAGTTCCATAGAAGCTTAATGTTGGCAACAAAGTTCATCATTTACAAAAGGAGAGGCTTATGAGATTAAATAGAAATATCAATCCATTTAGATATGGGTCATACACCATCACCAAGCAACTGGGAGGAAATACCTTTGAACATAATATTCCACTCTTTCTTGGCCTTCATGTTGTTTTTAATGTGGAATCACTTCGATCATACTTTTCACCTTTGTTGAGTACATCAAATGAAACACAAATGAATCTTGATTATATATTACAAACAATGACAAATCAAGGAGAAAACATCATATTGAAGGAAACTCATACATAGTTTATTATGCACTTATCAGGTTCTTAATGCAGAGTAGCTCATACAACACGGGGAATGGTTTGTCGAGACCTAGATGTTGATATTATGGTAGCTGCAGTAGGTATTTACCTCCACGTGTAAACCTAACAAGAATAGAATATTCTGGGAAGCAAGAAGAAACCCTAGTGAGTTGGCTAATAACCCTAGAAGACAAGTCAGCTCAAGAGGATAATTTGTATTAGGTTATTAGCCTCCAAGAGAAGAAGTCAGCCAGAAGAAATATTATATAATGAGTAAATAGGTATCTAGAATGAGAGTCGGTCCAGGCAGTTAGCCAGAATTAGTATAAATACAGGAGGCCAGTCTTCATTCTGGCAGGCATTCTCAGAATTGCAAAGCAACACTTGTGCACACTGCAGTTGCCCAGTTTGTGCACAAGTTTGGAGGAGAGCTGCCATTGTAGTTGCTGCAGCTAGCATATTGCATTTTGGATTGGACTATCTCTTGGGTATGGTTTGGACTATTTGATCAACTCTTGTTTGGTTCCCTATCCTTGGGGAAAGGTGCGCTACCCTTTGTTTTGCTATCTAGCCTAGGGTTTTCTTCCGGAGTGATTCTCTGTCAAGGTTAAGGTGCTCGGAAGGTGGCTTCGGCCTATGGTTGGGTGACAATAGTGATATTGTCGATGGTAAAACAAGCACATACATTATATTCTAACAGGTTATGGGCCCACACCTCCTTCATTCAGTCTAACCACTGGAA
>JASDQU010309805.1:13809-49454 GCA_032191745.1 Picea mariana | reverse complement strand
ATGCATACATTTTGTTCCTAGTATGTTTACCAAACAAATATCCTTAGCTATTTATTCATCTATGGGATGGTGAATATGCTGATGTCATTTGCAATACATGCTTTGTAGTTCACAAGAAGTATCAACAAGTACAAGTTAGACGTCGAACGTAGCGCAGGTTCCACAGACTAAGAGGTGTGGTTGCAAAACTCTGGCTTCATAGTTCATCGAAGCTATGCGTCTACTTGTAAATTTATGCCAGGAAAAAAAGAAAACAAAAAAATAATGCACACTACCATTCACTTTACTTTTTCAGTTCAAAAATTGTCACTAGGTCTAGACTTGTAACACCCAAAGTACTATCAATAGAGGGTTTGAACAACCGTCGAACTAGACAAGTGTTCATCGGGGACATAATGGTCGTCTATAGCACCTACTTGGACAAGGCAAACAAAACTAGATCCATTATGCGTGCTGACATGACATACAAGGAGGCCATGACGACAGTCACACTGACTATTCCTACACAACTTGTCGAGAAACATGCAGAAAAGATATTGCCGGGTAATGGGATATCCATTACAAATTTTAATATCTTTCCCAAAACAGTATATGACTGTGGTGATTGTGACCGGATTATTTTGCTCAATGAAACAAGTATTGTGGAAAAAGTTCCCGTAGTTTGTTCAGAATATCATTTTGTCCCAGACGCAACTATTAGCCATCTTGCACAGAGCAATGACATTTACCCAATCGGAACCATTGACGCAGTTGTCACACTGGCGAGAAAACTTGGCTTGCAACACATTCTCCATATAAAAGATGGAGAGTCGGACAACGACAAGGTAATGGTACTGTTCTCCGTATCTAGTTTTGTCCTTTACTTTCGCATGTGCATGTATCTCGGTTAAGTTACACAAATATTGCACTGTTCCATGTTGCAGCTACAATTGTTCGATACCTATTCAAATTTGTTTTCATCAATGGAACAACAATTCCATAAAGGGAATTTTCCACTTATGCTCTTCAAAATATAACAAAGAAAAGGGATGTTAGAGAAAGGATCTTTCGCACAACCCAAACAACATTTGTAACAGAGTTGTGAGCAAACATAGTACAGGATCTGAAGAAACTAACTAGCTCTACAACTGTTGTGAGTATACATCTACAGAATCATCCTCGCTTTGCTCATACAAATAAACTTCACCAAATTTTTGTGGTTTGTCAATTTTATTTATTTATTTTTTATTTTTTTTGGGGGGGGGTGGTGCAGTTGTGTATTATATTGTTCAGTGTATTAATTCCTATGCTCGCGTTTCTAGGTTGAAGGTGTTTTGGTTGCAGCGAATGTGTACTCGACCCCTTTGAGCCTGTATGTACGAAATGCAACTCTCCTACTTCTGCTTCCGCTTTGATAAGTGATGATACGATTGATTGTCTGCGATGCAGTGAAAAATGTCCATATATATATGGACATTGCCTCAATGCTGCCATCCGAACCGTGGGCAACACAACCATACATTGTACAATTAGGCAACCTCTGTTACAAGATGTACTTCCTGGGTTAGCAGAATTGTCGTATGAATCATACCTATAAAGAAAGGCAAGAAGTGTCTACATACTGCGCAACTTTCGGATACACAACAAATTTGCCTTAAATGAGGATAATGCAATATTGCATATCAGTTGAAAAAAAAATAAAAAAATCAAGCTTTGGCATAAAATGAAAATATCTCATGTGTCTCTAAAATATTTCTTCAACACCCAGATGAACGTTCGTCGAACTCGAGTACTTGAGAATCTAACTACAAATGCAATCAATGTTGTTATTTTGATGTTTTCTTGCATCTCCGAGTAAGAATTTTTCAATGTGTCTCTGCAATATTTCTTCAACACCCAAACGAATGTTCGTCGGAGTCGAGTACTTGAGAATCTAATTACAAATGCAATCGATGTTGTAATTTTTATGTTTTCTTGCGTCTCCCAGTGAGGATTTTTCATATTTGTTTTGGTGTGCAAATAAAAGAAAAAAAACATGGTGGGTGGTTGTTGCTTTGATGGAGGATCCTGCATGTTTTTTGGGTGCCCAAGTTTGACAATTGTTTTTCAACTATTTAGCCATGACAGGATTTTTGCAATTTTCTTTCGGGTGCCCGAATAAAATAAAAATTTGTCTCCAACTATACATTTATGGTATGGTATCTGCATTTTCTCGATGCCCTAATTGAAAAAAAAGGGAACTCAACATGGATTGAAACATCAACTTGAGATATTCAGATCTCGCTATAGAGATTGCACGCGCATAAGATTGTTCATTCCAAAAATGATATCAAATTATTTGATGCAAAGGTCGATGTGTGTTTCTCTATGGAACCTTGTGGGATATTGCTTGCGGCCTGTTTGGAGTTTACATGGTTCTTTGTTGTATGCTTCGTCTGTCAATTTGTATATTGCAGAACTTCGAGTGTTGTTTGGAGGACACGAAACAATAGAATTGCAAATTTTTAGCCAGCCAACCCGCAAGTCCGTCTGTCAATTTGTATAGTGCGGAACTCTGTGTGTTGTTTGCAGGACATAGAACTATAGAGAACATGCTTTTCCCTTTAATATAACCTCTGTGATTCAAATGTAGTATGTGGCTCGTTTTAACACTTTTCCTTGATCGATGAACTTGGTAAAATTAATCTCCTGGAATAATTTGAAATAAACGAATATATACTGTGTGAAGTCTAATGGAGCTATCATATCAACAAGAGGCCCTTAAAATTCAAATTGGTCATTGTTATACTTGCAGTGATAGAATTTAAAAAAGGTTTGTTTTGTTTACTTCATTTTTTTTAAATAAGAGATTTAACATCCTTCAATAATTTTATGTAATTAAATTGTACAATATCAATATTTAATATTAATAATTTAGTATTTGAAAATAATGTTTTTAGATAATGTTAGATAGTTGATAGGGACCACCATCTGTAAACAATCGCAATCTTGAGCCCGCCAGCCCTGGACTCCGTCTGTCAATTTGTATATCATGGAACTTCAAGTGCTGTTTGGAGGACACAGAACAATAGAAGTGCAATGTTGAGCCAGCCAGCCAGCAAGTCCGTCTGTCAATTTGTATATCGCGGAACCCTGGGTGCTATTTGTAGGACACAGAACAATAGAGTCCCAATTTTGAGCCCGCCAGCTCGAGAGCCTGTGATCCAAAAATTTGAAATAAACGGATATACACTGTGCGAAGTCCAATGGAGCTATCATATCAACAATAGGCCCTTAAAATTCAAATTGGTCGTTGTTATACTTGCAGTGATATAATTTAAAAAAGCTTTGTTTTGTTTACTTCATTTTTTTTAAATAAGAGATTTAACATCCTTTAATAATTTTATGTAATAAAATTGTACAATATCAATATTTAATATTAATAATTTAGTATTTGAAAATAATGTTTTTAGATAATGTTAGATAGTTGATAGGGATCACCATCTGTAAAAAATCACAATCTTGAGCCCGCCAACCCTGGAGTCCGTCTATCAATTTGTATATCGTGGATCTCCGAGTGTTGTTTGGAGGACACAGAACAATAGAAGTACAATGTTGAGCCAACCAACCCGCAAGTCTGCCTATCAATTTGTATATCATGGAACTCTGGGTGCTATTTGTAGGACACAGAACAATAGAGGCCCAATTTTGAGCCCGCCGGCTCGAGAACCCGTGATCCAAAAAGTGGCTAAGTATGGAATGAGGGATCTGTACATGCTCTATAAAATCTCATGTTCATACTTTATAAAAGTACATATTTAGTATGTATTACTTGTTTTTCAGAAAATTTCTAGGTGCGGAAGTTGGCAGATTCACGTCTTTAGATTTCCACTTACTTTTATATCACCAACTCGATCGACCGCTTCCCCGTTTCATATTGTACAAACTTTTTGTATTGCGGGTTTACGAATAGGCGGGTTACCGGATAGGTGGGTTCAGCATTGCGTTTCCATTGTTTTGCCGCTTGCAAACAACACTCAGACTTCCACGATCTACAAATTAGCAAACAAATTGAAATAAAAGAATATATAATATGCGAAGTCTAATGGAACAATCATATGAACGAGAGGACATTAAAATTCAAATTCATCATTGTTATACTTGCGATGAAGCTAACAGTACAAAAACTTTACTTAAACATCCAAAAATTGATTTTCTTGTAACTTTTCGATGCTTCTCTTATACAAACAGATCCTGGAAACTATAAACATCACTCGTTGTATCCATTCCTTGATTGAAGACTTGTTAACATGTTTAATGCACTTCATAATTACTGTTAAAACCATCAATGGGGATTTCTTACAACAATTCTCGCTTCCGAAAATTGCCATCCACTTTCTTTTTTTCCCTCTGCTTTCCCTTTCTGGTTACTTACTTGTTTTTTGGAAAAAGTCTAGGTGAGGGATTTGGCAGATTCACGTCTTCAGATTTCCATTGTTACTTTTATATCACCAGCTCGACCGACCGCTTCCCCATTTCATATTGAACAAACTTTTTTAATCACGGGTTCCCGCATAAGCGGGTTCAACATTGCATTTCCATTGTTCCGCCGCCTGAAAACAACACCCAGACTTCCTTGATTTACAAATTAGGAAAAAAATTCCCCTTAATCTCGTTTGCTTTCGCTTTCTGTTTACTTGGTCCTTTTTCCGAATGTCTCATGCTTTTATATACAACACCCGAAGTTCCGCGATATACAAATTGCCCTCTCAACATTGCACTTCCATTGTTTCCCTACGTACAAACATCACCAGAAATTCCACGATATACAAATTGATGGCCGAAATCTATCACTGAGATACAATTTGACCATCGGCCCCTCACGTCTCCTAGGTATATCTTGTGACCCTTTTTTTGTAACCCGCACGACCTCTTTCCATACTTGGGCATTTCTTGGAATCTGTTTCGCAGGTTGGTGGGTGGACGAAATGTACAATGCTTGGTCATTCTTCGCCATCCCCGCTACCTTCGTACTTATTTCTAGATATGAAATTATTAAGCTTTAATTCTAGTAGTTCATCGTGCAGGAACCGTTAAGATTGTCATTAATGTCCGGAAGGTCGGAGAAGATTTGTCATTACTACGAATTAAACCAAGATTTGCGGAGAAGAGTGTTATCCTTTCCAAGTATTCATTTCAAACATGATGCAATCTCTTTCGTGCGTCAGCTGGTTGATGCCTTTAAGAAATCTCTAATTCTTAATCTCTCTTCACCGTCACCACCACCTTCGCACTTTTTTCTAAATATGCAATTAGTGAGCTTTAATGGTAACAACTCATTACACATGAACCCTGGAGATTGTCATTGATCAGCGAAAGGCTCTAGGAKATTTTCCATTAATACACATTAAACCAGGATTTGCGGAGGGTTATATTATCCCTCCCCAATTTTCATTTCAAACATCGTCTGGAGCAAACGAAAATTCTCATTAACTTGTGGCAGCAGTTCTTTCCAGATACAGTAAAGACCTTTGGGCATGATGTCCARAGGTTCTAGTATTCCAGGGCATATTCTTACTACTCATCTCCCTCCGAATAGGAGCAAAAAAGGAGATGGTCCCTTGGTACACCGAGAGATATATTTCAATTCAAGGAATTCCAAGGCAACCCTACCTGCTCAGAGAACTTGCCCAATTGCATTGATGGCTGGTGCAGAGGTTGATGCCATGGATTTCGATCCAGAAGAAGATGATCTGATAGACGATGATACGACAATGGATGATTGCAATGCACAGACTATTCCTAGTCCTACGCCCAAATTGAAATCAAACATAATGGGTGGAACTTCCCATATCAGCGATGGCGGTCCTGACAACACCAAAAGAAGGAGTTTCAGAAAAGAAAACGACGTTGAACGTAATAGCCGCTTTGTAGCTCGAAAGTAGGAATTCCAGAGGTCCAAATTAGTCTGTTCTGGGCGGAAGTATTTCACTATAAGAAAATGATATGTTGATTCTCCCAGAGATATATTTCAAGCCAAAAAACTATTCAATTGTGGGACTACTGTCGCGTTCTCTGATATACAATTAACATCTTAGGGAATGAGGACCAGAACTCCCACTGGTGTAAGGCATATTCCTACTAGTCATCTCTTTCCACCAAGAATGGACTAATTTGGGCCTTTGGAATTACATGTGCAACCTGTGTCCTTGAAGTTTTCGACTGTGGAGAGGTGGTTTCTTGGTGTGTCTTAAATTTCAGTTAAGGGATATTCCATTTGCCCTGCAACATTTTTCATCTTCTTCTTCACCCGAAGCTTCTGATAACTATCAATTTTACCAAAGGATGATCCATCGAGGATAAAAATGCAAGGATTTCCTAAAAAAAAAACCATAGTAATTAGTTTTGTATGCATGTTGAAGAGCATCTTGATGGCTCCTGCATGTTGCGAATCCTATGCCTGTGTTTGTGGAAGATATGTTCAATTTTTTGGCCCAAACAACTGGGTCCAATTTATAAGGATAGATATATAGTGCTCAATGTTCTTTTTTTTTTTAATGGATTTGCTATTAAAAAAAATTGCCTTGGAGTCTTGGTTGCTGCTTCTTTTCTGGATTTAACACCTCTTCTCATTGCCATGGTTCGATAGTCTTTTAGTTCTTCGATATTGTATTTGCTTGAGTAATTTGTTCTAAAATGGAGCATCTAACAATTATATGGCAATGTACTATGTCAATCCATCGGGATTTTATGCAAACAAAAAATGAATTACACACAGTTTCAAACCAACGTTCAATTCTATTCGTAATGCAGATAGAACATAGCAATACCAAATCACAATGTTGCAGGAAGATCATCATTTTTGTTTCTAGACATGCAATTATTAAGCTTTAATGCTAACAACCCATAATGCAAGAAGTTTAATACTTAAGTTAATATGTTACAGTCATGGAACAATGTATCAAGAACACACCTATACCCACAAGTTGCAATAAAATCTAATCTTCAACAAAGCATTTGCTGAGAATTACTAGAAAATGATGGTTTTGCACCAATAGGGATTGTTTGAAACCAATTCGCGCTTACGATAATTTCCCTCCGCCTTCTATTTTCCCACTCTTTTATCCCCTGTAGTTTCTCTTTTTGGTTACTTAATTGTTTTTTACGAAAATGCCTTGCTGCGCGGGTTGGCGGATTCACATTTTTCGACCGAGCGCTTCCCCTTTGTCTAAATTGCACTTTCCATTGTTCCGTGACCTGAAAATAACACTCCAGCTTATGCGATATGCAGATTTACTTCTGGACTCCCACATCATCCCCTCTTCTGTGTTACACATTTTGCACCAAAATGTTCCGATATATACAATTTGAAACTCGGGGCCTTACGACTCCTCAGAAACCCGTCACCCTATATTGAAGCCCATCTGACCGCTTTCCACACTTGATAATTTATTGACATCTCTTTGGCGGATCATCGAGTTCGCAGGTTCATGAAATTTTAAATTTCTATATGTTGTTACCCGTGCCCGCTACCTTCAGATTTATTTCCAAGTATATGCAATATGTATACAACTTATCCATCAACATACAGAAAAGATCTTACCAGGAAATGGAATATCTATTGCAGATTTGAATATACTGGACCTTCTTTTCCCTCTTCTATACTTGACCAAATTGTTGTTTCTTTTTCCCCTCTACTCTCTCTTTCTCTTTACTTAGTCATTTTCTAAAAATGCGACTCCGACCAACCAGTAGCCATTCGGTGCCTAGGCACTTTTCAGATCTCGAATTTCCGGACAACCAGGTTCTATATTGAACTTCCATTGTTCCGTCGTCTGCAAACAACACCCAGACCTCTGCCATATAAAAATTTGTTGCCGGACTCCCACATCATACCCTCTTCTATGATACATAGTTTGCACACAAAAGTTCTGAGACATGCAATTTGACCTTCGGGTCCTCACGTCTCCTGGGGACCTATTGTCACCCCGTTTTGAAGCCCTTGCGTCCACTTTCCATATTTCGCCATTTCTTGGAATCTCTTTTGCGCCTCCAATTCCATACTTACCCGACTTTTTTTGCTTGTAGATTCCCAGACATGCGGAATGCACTTCCAGTGTTCCTTGACCTGCAAACAGTCCCCCCCCCCCCACTTCCAAGATATAGAAATTGACTTCCAGACTCCTACATCAGCCCTCTTCCATGTTACACAGTATGCACTAAAATTTCCAATCAATACAATTTGATCGTCGGGCCCTCATGTCTCCTCCAGGACCCTTGTCAGCCTATTTTGATSCTCGTCCGCTCGCTTTCCATGACCATTTMTTGCAATCTCTTTCGTGAATTGTTGGGTTGGCGGGTTCAAACAATTTCCAATTCCTAGTCGTTGTTTTCTGTGCTCGCCACCTCCACACTTCTTTCCAAGTATATGAAATTAGTATATAACTTCTCCAGAAACATGCACAAAGATCTTTCTAGGAAATGGAATATCTATTACAGATGTGAAAATATTAGCCCTTCTTTTTCGTCTTCTATACTTAACCAAATTCCCGTTTCTCTTTTCCCTGTACTTTATCTTTCTCATCACTTAGTTGTTTTTCCAAAAATATCTAACTACGCGGGTTGGTGGACTTGCGAGTTCATGACTCCTACATCGACCCCTCTTCCGTGTTACACAATATGCACTCAAAAGTTTCGATCAATACAATTTGACCGTCGGGTCGTCATGTCTCCTCGGGAACCCTTGCCAACCTATCTTGGAGCTCGTCTTCTGGATTCTTACATCAGCCCTTATTCCGTGTTACTCAGTATGCACTCAAAAGTTCTGATCAATGCAATTTGACCGTCGGGGCCTCATGTTTCCTTGGGAACCCTTGTCAACCTATTTTGAAACCCGTCCGACCACTTTCCATGGCCATTTCTTGCAATTTCTTTCGTGGATCATAGACAATTTCGTATTCCTAGTCGTTGTTTTCTGTGCTCGCCACCTTCGCACTTCTTTCCAAGTATATGCAATAAGTATATAACTTCTCTAGAAACATGCAGAAAAGATCTTGCTAGGAAATGGGATATCTATTACAGATGTGAATATATTAGCCCTTCTTTTTCGTCTTCTGTACTTAGCCAAATATCCGTTTCTCTTTTCCCTTAACTTTATCTTTCTTATCACTTATTCATTTTTTCGAAAATGTCTAGCTGCGCGCATATGCAGACTTGCAGGTCCACGTTTGCACTCATGCTCTTATATCGCGACACCGATCGACCACTTCCCCATTCCATACCCAGCCACTTCTCCAACCTCGGATTCCTGGTAGGCAGGCTCTAGATTGGACTTCTATTGTTCCATGACCTACGAATAGTACTGTGACTTCCGCGATATACAAATTTACAACCGGACTCAGATCATACCGTCTTCCGTATTGCAGTCTACCTATCATGCCCTCTTCCGTGGTACACATTTTGCACTGAAAAGTTCTGAGACATACAATTTAACCGTCGGGTCCTCACGTCTCCATACTTCACCATTTCTTTGAATTTATTTCGTGGATCGTTGGGATGATAGGTTCAAGAAATATCCAATTCCTAATCGTTGTTTCCTGTGCCCGCGCCCTTTTTCAATTAGCAATTAGAAATTATATATAAGAGCTTATTTCTAGGTATGGAATTAGCAAGCGTTAATGCTAAACCAAGATTTGAGGAAATCTCCCATTAATACGCATAAAACCAAAATTTTCGGATGGTTGTATTATCCCTTCCGACTGTTAATTTCAAACATCATGGAATGTCATTTGCATGTCGTCGGTTGGTCCATTCATGAAATCTTCAATCCTCGATTCCGAAAATGAGTTCGACCAACCGTTTCCCTATTCCATACTTAGCCACTTTCCCGGAATTCCGCAAATATACAAACTGACCACTGAATTTCCCCATCATGCTCTCTTCCGTTTTACACATTTTGTAGTAAAAAATTATGATACACAAAATTTGACCGTGGGACACTCACCTCTCCTGAGTATCCCTCGTAACCCTATTTTGTATCCCGTCCGACCGCTTTTCAGACCTTGCCATTCATTCCTTGTTATCCCTCATCTCCGTGACCTTCACACTTGTCTATAATAAAAAAATGTTTATATATATGTATATAGTACATTTTGCATTGAAAACTTCCGAGACATACAATTTGACCATCGAGTCCTCACGTCTCTTGTGGAATTATTGTCACCCCATTTTGAAGCCCGTCCGTCCGCTTTCCATACTTCGCCATTTCTTCGAATTTCTTCCACGGATCGTCGGGTTTAAGGGTTCAAGAAATATCCAATTCCTAATCATTGTTTCCTGTGCCCGCGTCCTTTTGCAATTAGCAATTACCAATTATATATAAGATCTTATTTCTAAGTATGCAATTAGAAAGCGTTAATACTGAACCAGGATTTGAGGAAGTCTCGCATTCATACGCATAAAACCAAAATTTCTTAATGGTTATATTATCCCTTCCGAGTGTTAATTTCAAACATCATGGAATGTCATTTGCACATCATCGGGTTGGTCCGTTCATGAAATATTCAATCCTCAATTCCCAAAATGAGTCTGACTGACCATTTTCCTATTCCATACTTAGCCACTTTCCAGGAATTCCGCAAATATACAAACCGACCGCTGAACTGCCCCATCATGCTCTCTTTCGTTTTACACGTTTTGCAGTAAAAAATTTCGATACATAAAATTTGACTGTGGGACACTTGCCTCTCCTAAGTATCCCTCGTAACCCTATTTTGAATCTCGTCTGACCGCTTTTCAGACCTTGCCATTCGTTCCTTTCTCTCCCCCGTCTTCGTGACCTTTACACTTGTCTATAATAAAAAAATGTTTATATATATATATATATATATATATATATATATATATATATATATATATATATATATAGATCTTGTTTTTAAATGTGCAATTAGTGACATTTAATTCTAACAACTCATCGTGTAGGAACCGTATAGATTTTCATTGATGGGCGAAAGTCTCGAGGAGATCTCCTATTAATACGCATTAAACCAAGATTTTCGGAGGGTTATATTATCCCTTTCGAGTGTTGATTTCAGAATCATGAAATGTCATTCACACGTCGTCGACTTGACATGTTCACGAAACCTCCAATCCTTAATTGCTCTTCGCCATATCCGCCACCTTCGCACTTCTAAATATGCAATAAGTAAGCTTTAGTGCTAAAAATTCATCATGGAACACCCATACAGATTGTTATTAATCAGCGAAAGGCTCGAGGAGCTTTCCCATTCATAAGAATTTAACCAAGATTTTGCGGAGATTTATATGATTGGCTCCAACTATTCATTTCAACCATCGTCTGGAGCAAACCAACATTCTCATAAACCTATGGCATCATCTTGACAACAGTTCTGTGGAGATACAATGAACATCTTCGGGCGCGAGGACCAGAATTTCCAGTGGTCCATGGCATATTCTTATTACTCAACCCCTGTTTCCCAGAACGAAGTAATTTGGACCTCTGGGATTGCTTGTGTAGGCTGTGTCCCTAAAATTTTTTACTGTAAGGAGCTGGTCTCTTGGTGCCCCGATAAATTTATTTCAGACAAAAGAATTATTCCACTGCGAGACTGCTGTTTTGTTTCTTTGTCACCTCAGGTCTTCCGCCAGATGTTAAGATTGCCATAGCCAACATTGACGTCCAAAGGAGAAGATTCCAAACAGTTCCTAGCAAAGCATAATAACGGGTTGGACCTCTTGCCTGATTTATTGGAAGACCCGATGGTAGTTCCTGAAGATATCACAAGATTGCAGGTTAGTTCATTTAGAAATCCATTCCACGAAATTGCCTGGTTGTTTACAAGAATAACAGGATAGGAGTCCACAACAACTATTTCCCGGATGGCTCTTTATATTTTGTATTTCACAGTCAAGGAACAAGACATTTTTTATTGGGGCAAGCTAATTTCCCATGAAATATGTTCCCAATTGTCAAGCTTCAAAAGGGATTTTTTTTTTTATATGTCATCCTACTTAGNTTCACAGTTAAGGAACAAGACATTTTTTATTGGGGCAAGCTAATTTCCCATGAAATATGTTCCCAATTGTCAAGCTTCAAAAGGGATTTTTTTTTTTATATGTCATCCTACTTAGTTTTTGCGATAGCACATTGCTTCCAGTTTCCAGAACTGTCTCTGTCCAAGAATGTCAACTGGGAATTCGATCCAGTAACGTTCTGGTACCAGACCTTGTGGAAGCATAAGGCCTCCCACTATTTTCATGAGGTTTTTAATGGCTTCGTGTCTGTTTTCAAAGTTTTGTTGTTAGGAGAAGATGCTCCATGCACATCTGAACAAGCAACCTGTTTTTTGGAGAGGAAGGGGACACTTGAACATTTGGATAATTACATTGTGATAAGGATTTTTGGCTCCAGGGAAAAACCTTCTCTCCTTCCATGTCACATTACAGACATAATGTTTGTTACAGAAGTAGCACGACAATACAACTACTGGTTGCATCTATTCCAAGAGAAGAGAAAAAAACAGTTCATTCCTCTGCCTTGGAAAGTCGGGGACTTCGTGTTGAAGAATGTCAACAAAATTGACAAATTCACAGCCCATTCTAGCAACTTGAACCTGAGATATGCTGAAATCCTAAGAGGGTTCGACCCCAATAAAAGTTTTCTACAACATTTACAAACACTTGGCTTCGACAATTGTTTTTTCAAAAAACACCTGACTGAAAATAGAGACACTGGCGACAATGCTCCTGCTTCTGATGCTGATGACCTAGACACACTACAAAGTAGCACTAAGTTGTACAGGAAATAGGGAAAAGGCCTCGGTGAGAAGAGTGTTCAATCGGAGAATAACACTCCCGAAAGTACGACATCTTGGAGCATCGCTCCAATGGCCCACCACAACAACAAAGAAAATTAGAGTTCTTCAAACGGAGAAGAAGATAACGACCCTCCTCACTCTAAAATTTATAGTTCTCACAAGATTCTAGTAGACAAGAAGATAAAAAAAAATTGTGGGACAGGCAAAAGAACCCAAAATGCAGAGTGAGAACATGGAACTTGAGCCTGATCTGGATAGCGTACTTCGCTACCTTGATCAAATCGGAGACACGATCCAACATAGTCTTCCAATGGACATATCTGATACCAAAAAATTTGACTAAGATGAATCCTTCGTGTTCCAGAGCGTTGTTTTTGACAGCCAATCCAAAAAATTGATTATTGAAAAAATAAATGTAAAAAATAAGAAAGGAAAATCTCGTTCAGAGGTTAAACTTGCGAACATGTGGTCGTCCCAAGTCCTTCAACTTCACATAGCAACCGGAGGTGCATTTCATGATTCCATTGGAGGCATCGAGGCCGAGAATGCCAGACTGAAGGACCAGGTCAAGGAATTGGAAGAGGATTTGATTCCTATGCCATTGCTTGCCAATCCTTTGGCAATAGCCATGTGTGCCACCCCTGCAACCAAGTTAAAAGGATCCTCCAGCCTTCTCACATAATGTAGAGGATATGTGGAGAATAATATCAAGAAAAGAATGGAACTGGTTACTGAGGCGTGGGAAACATCACAAACCATGACTTCCCTTGGAACCATGGCACATAATTTGCTCGAACATTTGCAGGTGATGTTAAAAGATGAAGAACATTTCTATTTAAACACGGTCCTTCCTTTTGGCACCATTGTCAACCACATGACAGAAACATGAAGAAGACAACATGATCTTCCATCCAAAACCGGATCGGTCAATTCAATGCATGTCAAAAAGAAAAAGTGAACAACATGCATCTCATTGTTCATTCATGTGAACAAGCCATATCAAAGAAAGAAAAATTATTCACAAATATGTCCAGAATAAACTTATCTGGAAGGACCAACAACTTCCAAGACCCCAACTTAATCGTCGACTCCTTGCCCTTAACTAGGCAAGACTTCGATAAACAAGTTGATATGTTTAAGGCATTGTCTTTGGAATTTTTTTACAGCATCCTTGAATATGGTCAAGATTACGTCAATGACTGGCTAGTCGACTATTCAGTGCAGAATGAGGAAATTGATCAGGCTCTACGTAATCTTTCTATCGACTTCGGGGAATTAGAAAAGGAACTTTTCAACATAAAAATCTGGAATGAGATCAACGTCGCCCCAATGAGAAGCTACATTGAAGAATGGCTCGAAAGGGAATTGAAGCAGGTCACCGACAAAATGCAACAGGCAGTTGCCACGATTCCAACAGCCATCGACGACATCAATGAAAAGGCATCAACAAGAAAATAAAAAAAGGGGTCATATGTACCATCACTATAAGTCTAATGATCGCATCCTGCTTTGTTTATCAACCCAGTTATTCCACTTTTTTAAATGGAAGTGTCTAGCCAAAGACTGATACCTTTAAATTTATTTTTTTCAGGTATTGCACTCTACCGTCGCCCACTTCTTATTTCTACAGTCTTGTTTCTTGTACATATTTCTCTTATGGTCTGAAGGAGCCCCAATCCCAGTCTATATGACAAACACATTGAAATTTCCAGGAATATGTAACAAGCTTTTATTTTTTGATATATTTCAAATAAAATTGTTTTTTAAATGTAACAGACTTTTATTTTTGGATATATTTCAAATAAAACTATTTTTTATCTCCTTTTATATTTAGGTCCTCATACATTTTTATCTTTCACCAGTCTATATGACAAATGCATTTAAATTTCCAGGAACATGTAACTTTTTTAATATATTTCAAACTAAACTGTTTTTTTTTATCTCCTTTCATATTTATGTCGTCATAAATTTTTATCTTCCACTATGCACAGATTGTATTTTGTTATATACTTTCAAAAAATAAATGGGGCTCTAGAGGCCACATGTCATTTACTGCATGGATACCACCTGTGCTTCATGTTGCTTGCCACATCTCCGCTGCAGTTTCCATCTGCCTGCGCTACTTTTTCCTATCCCAATTCAACCCGGCAGGGACTACGCTTCCACACAGCCTTGTTTATATGTGTTTGTTGAGGAAAATCATGGATAAGAAACAAGGAAAAAGAGGAAGAGGGAGAGGGAAATAAAAAAAAATGGTGGGATAAAAAAGGAGAAGGGAAAAAGAGGAAAACTGGAAAAAGAAATAAAGGAAGAGAGAAAAAATATCGAAGAAGAGGTTTAGATAAAGGAAAAGGAGCAAAAGTGGAAGGGGAAGAAGAAAATCTTAAGTCAAATAAATTGACCAAATCGTTTCTAGTTGAAAATCCTTCAAAGTTGATAAACACTCCAAACCCAACAAAGAATACCCTACACCCTCCCTAATTTAATAATAGACAACATGGTAGAGATTTTGTAGTCTCGAAAAAGAGCCAAAATCAACTCTAATAAAAAATAGTCATTCAATTTATAATCTTCCTCAACAACAATGTAAACAAATAATTCAAATCCAACTAGATTAGTAGGACACTTGCCTAAATCAAAATTTGATAAAGTGACTCTATGGACCAACCACAACAATAGAAGGCATAATGATGATATTTGCACAAAGAAAAAGAAAAGGATCAAACAAGTCATTAGAATACCAACATGAACACCACAAATTCCACATGAAGTAGTAGTTACTTAGAGGCATCCCTTTTTTTCGTTGGGTGAAAAACTAGTAATATAATCTCTAAAAAAAATGTTGGGTTGATCTGATAAACGGAAAACAAAAGCAACAACAATTAGAAGACTAATCAATCACTTCACTAACAAAATCACAACCCAAAAATGTATTGAAATCATTAGAAGGAGTTCCTCTTCAACTAGTCTACCTTCATGGCTAACCCCATTTTCAACTTCAATTTTAGTAATTTCAATAACATTGTTATTTGAAAACCCTAGGATAATATCTTTTACTAAGGGGATGATTGAAGCAAGAAGTTTAACATGAAACAACACCTATACGTTCTTTTCCATAATAATTTTAGATAAAGATGTCATCAAGCCAAGGGAAATGTTTATAAGTAACATAGATGAGAAATGGGATGGCACAAGAGTGGAAATAGGCAAAGTAAAAACCCAACAAAAAGTAATGTTAAATTTAGAGGAGAAATAAAGAAATTCATGATATTCAACAATATATAAAACCACAACTTTACTTAAGAATTTGACAATCCTTCATAAAAGTATTGTAAGTATTAAAATATCATGACTTTACTCGACAAATTGGACGATCCTTCATAAAAGTAATGTAATCAACAATTGGAAATGATAAAAAAAAAGTAGAGAAAATGATTTAGGAACTTAAAGGTATATCGACTTATTTCCAACACAAGACAATTTTAGTTGATCACACTTCTTTTGTAATAAAATTGACTTTAATTAAAACATGTTTAAGCTAAAAAAGTACATGCTCTTCTTGAAACGTGGACTAAGACAATCCCTTATCTATCAAAACAATCCCTTATCTATCATTGAGAAACCAAATATAGCCACTATCAGAACCCACAAATCATTTCAAGACTAATTTCAATTTTTAAATTGCCTTTGGCCCCAACATCCACTACAACATTAACACAACATTGGCAAACAATAACTTTTGAAGAGGTTGCAAATAAGTCATCGCATTTAGATGGAAAACTTACATAAATATGTCTACTTTTGATACTTATTATAAACTTATGTTATTGGTCCCCGACGAAGGCTAGGGTAATATAACAGTGAGTTCATTGTTGAATCAACATTAGTTATGTTTGACTTTTAAACATTTTCATTTTATCTTAATTTTCTTAATGTTTTGTATTTTTTCAATTAATAATAAAATTAAATTTATTTGTTTCAAATTATATTCGTTGTATACTTTGAAGTCTTAATGTTGTGTTGATGATAGGGTTATGGGGAGTCTCAAAAGCTATTAATAAATGTGTCAGGGTTCTAGGGATTCCCAAAAGTTATTAATAGATATGTCAGAATCTATTAATACAAATTTCATTAAATATTAATTATTTTATCAGTTCACACCGCCATGTTGTGTCGCCTTTATCACTACCTTGATAATTGCCATTGTTGTCAACTATATTGTAAAAACCATTCCAACTGTTTCACTATTTCAAGTATTGTAGGATAAAGAGCTTGATGTCAAGTACTTCGTCAACCTTATATCTTTCTTTCATTCCAATGATGGATGAATTTTCATTTGCAAACCTCCCATATTCATGGCATCGTCCTGCATATTGTACTATATACTGAAATTTCTTTGCTGCAATGAACTACTATTTAGCATAGAGCTTGCAATGCTTTAGAAAAGATTTTAAATAATTTCATCTAATTAAATCAATGCACATGTTTATGATTTAAGTTCATTTTTTTCTTAAAAAATGAAATCAAACTTATTTTTTTTATTTTACCCATTCTATATAACATCAATCCAATTTTAAAATTTATAAAATACAAATAAAATTTAAAAAAAAAAATACCAATCCAATTTTAAAATTTATAAAATACAAATAAAATTAAAAAAAAAAAAATACTATTTATAAATTACATACTTTAAAGTTAATTTTTATAAAACACATAAAATAAAAAATAATTTAATATTTATAAATCACATCAAAATAGCTTTAAAGAAATTAAGTGATTTGAACCATTAAAACTTGAAATCGTGTTGCATTATATGAAAGAGACCATGAGTAATAGAAACAAATATGCGCAGCCCTCAAATTATTTCGAAATTGCTTCATGATATGAAAGGCACATTGCGTGGTGCTAGATTGCACTCCCTCACAAATATCTTATACCACGTTCTCTTTGGAGGGGTTCTTCACTTTGTAGTGGGAAAAAGGTGTACTAACGAGTACGCCAATGGTTTTCCAAGTAGACTTTTAGAGTTGAGACAAGTTAAAATATAGTTGTGCTCTATCTACTCATGAAAATAGATAAACAATTTATAGTTGTGCTCCATCTATTCATGAAAATAGATAAACAATTTATAGTTGTGCTCCATCTATTCATGAAAATAAATAAACAATTTATATGTCGTCCCGTCGTTATTCAAACCAAAACTGAGCATGGAATCAATTATCACCCATAAGTGAATGCTTCCATGGAATAGGGCTCGGAGAGAGGTGACTACACAAGTTTGAAATCCAACTCCACTCCATATTGATAGAACATATAGGAAAAACTAGAAATGATGTTGAAGAGGTATTATTGAAAGGGCATTTGTGGTGATAGATATCGAGGTAGATGAGGTATCAACTATTGGTTAGGCTATTTAAAATAAGAGATTAAGCAAACAATGATTTTTTGGGTTCAATTAAGGATTTTTAAACAATCCTTAATTGAAAGAACTAAGTGGTTAATTTAAATTTTAAACGTGAAAGCTTGCTTATACACGCATTTAATGCAATCTTTCTTATAATCCATTAATAATTGCTACTAGGCTTATACTTGTGAAAGGTCTTTGAAGCATTTCACTTTCAATCTTTTCACCAATTGCCCAATAATCTAATGCCCATGCAATACCCTAATTTTAATGCTCTACTGTGAGCAAACTAATTGAGCACGAGAGCAAATGGGTTGGGTTGAGAGAGAGTGAGAGAAGTATGTATCTTGTTTCCTTCGCCCTGATAGCCTTGTAGCCCATCTTGGGGGTGGTATCTATAGTAGATACCTTTGGTTGAGTGGAAAATCACTCTTATGCAACCGATTTCTTTGACTTCTTTAGTTAAAAGATAAGTACCTTATCGTTGTTTATGAATATGCAAAATTTGTAAGTATCTTGCATGTTGTGTGTGATTGTGCTTGCTATTTCTATTGCATTTTAATTTTCACACATACATGTGCATTTTATTAAAATTCTAGTCCTTCTCGGGAGGCTTAATTAGCTATTGATATGGGGATTTAGTATTTGAGGGATAGAATTTGGAATCATGTGTCATGGCTACCCATCCTATGGTTGGGATTGTTAGATAGGGATGCTACAACCCAACATCAATGAGATAGAGTTGTGTATCATCTTCTTGAATTTATCCAACACCATTCAAATTGCATTATGGAGCCTAAACCTATTCATCAAATATGACCAGGAGACCCAAACCCTATGTAATGTCCCTTATATTTAGTCTCTTTACTCTCCTATTATATTAACATAATTGTCTTATTCTACTCACCTACCTTCTTCTATTTTGTAAGCCTTGTACATGAAGAACATGTGTACACATACAAGGGAATGCTTTTGTACATTTTATTTATAAATATATATTTAAGTATGTTGAAATAATATCATGTTTTAGAGGTTTCCATCCTTCTAGTAGGCATTCCAAGTGATGATGTTGTTACCTTGCCAAGCCCTCGCAGATTCCCCCTCTCTTCCCTAATTTTTTAGATAGAGAATGGTAGTAACTACCAGTTGAAATATTTGTGAGTAACCCCAAGAGATTTGATCCTAAGACCTATGTGAAGTTGAAGAACTCAGACAAGAATGCGTTATAATCCTGAAGAAATCTAGATCTCCAAAGTCCAACATCAACAAAGAGGAATCCATGGCATTGAGAAACCTCTGTGCAAACAAAATTATAATGGTCATGAAAGTGGATAAGGGGAATGCCACTCTTATCATGGATTCAGATGAGTATCATAGAAAAATGATGGAGTACCTTATGTTGAGTGGAAGTTATAGGAGGCTCAAGAAAGATCCAAGCAACAAAATCTTAAGAGATATCACAAAAGAAATTGCGAACTCCTCTCTGGATGCAGATGTAAAAAAGAAAATAACTCCAAAGGTTGCTACCATCCCACACATCTATGGTCTATTGAAAATTCACAAAAAAGGCTATCCTCTTAGACCTATCATTAACACAATAGGCTCTCCTTCTTACAACCTTGCAAAGCTATTGGCAGAAAGACTAAAACCTCTGGTTGGGCATACTCATTCTTTCATCAAGGAATCCTCTCATTTTGTCGAAGGGATCAAATCTATAAAGGTTAGCAATACATATCTCATGGTAAGTTTTGATGTAGTCTCTTTATACACCAAAATTCTTGTAGATGATGCTATTAATGTGATTAGGAGGATTAGTAACGATGAAACTGCAAACCTAGTTGAAGTCTGCCTAAAGTCCACATAATTCAGTTTCTGTGGTGAAATATATGAGCAAACTCATGGCGTTGATATGGGTTCCCCTCTTTCGCCAATCATTGCAAACCTTTACATGGATGATTTTGATGAAAAAACTATCAACACTACACCTCATAAACCGAATCACTGGCTGAGATATGCGGATGATACATATTTCATCGGGACCCATGGAAGAGAAAACTTGGACATTTTCTTAAGGCACATGAATAGCCAATCTAACTTTATTAAGTTTACCATGGAAATAGAGAATGACAAAAAGCTTCCATTCCTAGACATTCTCCTCTCTAAAAACATTGATGAATCCCTCTCTCATCAAGTCTACAAGAAAAAGACTCACAATGACAGGTACCTACAAGTTGATTTTCACCACCATCCTTCTCAAAAGACGGGTGTTATAAACACCTTAGTTACTAGAGCCAAGTAGATCTTGGACGATGAGCACATTGATCATGAGCTTGAAAACCTTTGTAAGGTTTTTAAAAGTAATGGTTACATAAATAAACAAGTTGGGAGGGTCATCAAGCATAGGCAAAAAAATCAAACAAATGATGACATATCCAAAACTATCACACTTCCATACATCCAGGGCACTACTAATAAAATGGCCAAAATACTTAATAACAAGAAAATTAGAGTTGCCTTCTCTCCTCTCATCACCGAAAGGAAAATTCTTGACCATGCTAAAGACCCGATAGATATGAAAAAAGCTAAAGGTGTCCCCACAAATTTGAATAAAGATGATGGTTGGAAATTAAGCAAGAGTTTGTGCCCCGTCATAGACCACATTAAAAACAAAAGGTAGCCCTAACTTAAATATCATTTAAAACTATCTAAATCAAGCCAACACATGAGTTTAAAAAGAAGCATTGTTTTATCACTATTTATGCTAAGTGTTGACACCATTTTAACCTTGAGAACTTGTCTCCTGAAGATGGATTGACCTAACAAGCCTAAAATGTTGAGACAATAAAACTCTACATCACATGGTCTCCATCGCTCAAAATGAATACACGTGAAAGCATTAATAAAACCATATACAAATTGAGCTAACACTTGGGGCTTTTTGCTTACAATATATTCTTGAGTAGTGTTTTGGATTTATATTCATTGTTCAAAGGTTTGCTTCATTTGATATTAGAGAATTGTCTTGTGCAAGATTCCGCAACAAGAAATTCTAGCATGTGTCGAACTTTTGGTTGATTACTTTTAATATCTTTCCACACAATTGCTTAGTTCATTGTTGAGAAAGATTGGAAGTGGTTCAAAGATTATTTCTTTCTATGCGAGTCTTTTTCTATATCTGAGCTTTTGTAATGCATCACCTTGGGAAGCATGTCAAAGTTAGGATTGTCACATTTGTCTAAAACTCTTCCAAAACTAAAATTTCAGCATTTTGATCATCTTTCCCTTCTACGATTAGTTCCAATTCTCTATTATAAAACCATTTTTGATATCCTTGGAATCGATGCATAAACCAAAATCCTTCCATCAACCTAAAATTTCACGAAAGAATAAATATCGACAAGTAGATCATTTGTTCCTACTACAAAAAAATCTAATTTTGTTGTTGTGTAGTTGATCTTGATAATGTTGAGAATAAAATGAAAGACATCATTAATAGATAAAAGAAATAGAGAGATGCAATAAAAACCAATTTCTATAAATGAAATAATGGTGAAAAACATTTTACAAGTATGATGGCTAAAATGGTGGTAGCTATCTTTGAGAAGATATGTGTTTGCTACACTCATTCATAAAAGGCCAATAACAAGAGGGTGAAACTACATTTTATAATAATGTCAAAACCCCCGGAGACAAAACCATAAGATGCAAGAAACCTAACTCTAATATGAAGTTAGGGTTGGGTGTGATGATGTGCTAGATGAAACCGGGTTGTAGAAAAAAAGGGAAGCCTTACCAAGACCATAATTTTCACTCGTTGTTTGGTTTTGGTCTTCTTTAGCTAATTGAAAATAGAATTTCTAGATTGATTTGGATGCTCTTCATTGAGGCATAAGAAGTTTGAAACACACATGGGAAGGCCTACACAAATGTGTTAAAAGTTTGAGACCCAAAAACTACAAAAAATTGTCAATATCATCATTTTTATATGAGCCCAATAGACCACATAGATTGGTCCTTCCCCCTTGATAATTAATGGTCTACATTGCATAAAGTTTTTATACTAGATGGGGGAACTACTGTTGGATTTAGTTCTTAGTGAACCACTTTCCCTAGTGAAGGAGTTGCCCTTATATGAAAAATTGAGACTTGTATATTCCATTGATGGGTGCTCTTCATCTTGGTGTTAATGATCTAGTTCATTGTAGCTTTGCTCAATGTATTTAAGGTTGAGCTCTGCACTAGACAAGTACTTTACCACCTCTATGGTGTCCAACAAAGAAGGAAGTATGGTTGAAGTAACTCCACAATAAATACAAGGTGTATACTGAGGAATGGTGGAGGATCCAATTCAAAGGCATTCTCATCGACAACCTTGGTGATGGTGTCAGACCTATATCGAAATGGCCCAAGCTTCTTGCAAGGGCTTGTGAGTCACTCTTTCTACATGTGCAACCATACCTTGTCACCAATTTGAAATGTGTGGAACCTAATGTTTATCATGTTGTTGGTTGTACTTGGTATTGTCCTTCTGCAAAATATTATTAACTTATTGTTGGATGTGTTGAACGTGTTCAAGAAATTTTGTTGCTTTGTCCACCTCATATTAAGCATGGGAGGAATTTTCCTATACTGTTGCAATGGGTAGAGATACATCAATAGGAGACAATGGATGGAGCCTCAAACATGTTTAAAAAGGGTTGTGGTTGATACAATTATGAAGAATTATGTTCTAGATGTGTTAACATATGGAAGGATTTCATCCAATGTACACATATGCTTATAGTTGTAGATTATGAGGCTCCACATAATCACCTTGTTGATTACCTTTATCTTTGCATAGGTTTGGGGATGAAAAAATGTTGATTTGGTTAGCTCGGTGTCTGTTGTCACCAAAGTTTGGACCATCATATACTTAGGATTTTTTGTCCCTATAAGAAACATTGGTCTTTGGAAACCAAAAATGAACCCATATATGCTTGAAGAAGAGATTAAAGAAGTGGATTTTTTTGTGACAACCACAAAAACACAACCATTCCATGCTTTGTTGAGGGAAAACTTGACATAAAATCTACGAACATTGACTCTTAAGGCTTATCTAGAGCGGGTAAAGGAGTGTACAATCCTTATTGATTGGTTTCAAGTTTAGAAATGGCACATGAAGTGCATGATATTGATTGGAAGTTTAACTTTGGCCAATAGAAGTGCTTATGCAACACTGCCATAGTCCTCTCCATGTTAAAGTGGCCTACCACACAATTGAAATATGCCTCCTAAATCATATCTCATGCTCTCCTAAAGGAATACAAAGATGGCCCAAATTGCACAAAACTTTATCTCTTATTTACCTACCACTAGTGTCTTGTATGTAGTAGCAAAATTAGGATCGTTATCATACAATTGGGGCTACTATGATGTCTCATGTCCATAGAATTTGAGGAATGTGGTCAATGCCACATCTAGAGGTCAACTAAGGCAATATACAACTTGATTGGTGTCGCCCTTCTTATAGTTGATATTTATATGTAACTATTGAAGGTACATGGACCACTTATGATGATGGACATTCTATTATTTATCCTAAGTTTACAAAAATTTCAAAGGCATGTGGTCAATCTGGATGATAATTTTGTTTCCCAAAATATAAACTATGGTTGTCAATAGGCTTGCACAATAGAGTAAAAATCCTTGTCATAGGTGGGTATTTGTAAATCATGTTTGAGAGTGTCTCATAGTGAAGGCCATTGGATGTCCGTGTAGAGTGAGAACTGCATTGATGACATAATCTAATATGTGTGTCCCAATTTTGAATGCTTTTTGTAGTTATGGAATGATTAGGACTATCATCGAGTAGAGGAGACACTTCATCTCCTCGAATGATTTCTACTATATCTCATCCCAAACAAACTTGGCCTTGGTTTCGCCCTTGGTCACCTAGTTTAGGGGCCAAGGAATATGAGAGAATTCCAACACAAATATATTGTAAAATTTGGCAAGTCCAAAGAAGTTGTATAACTCCATTAGTGTTTTAGAGGTCAACCAATCAAGAATGGCTTGGATATTGGATAGGTCCACATGCACATCATGCTCATCCATGATGTCCCACATATATTAAATTATATGCATATTGAATGATTGCTTCTCCAAATTGGCACATACTTTGTGTCTCCACATGGTGTTGAATGTTTGTTGAATGTGCCTTAGATGCTCTTATCAAGTTATGTTGAACATGAGGATGTTGTCTAGGTATACAACCACAAAATAATTAGTAAATTAGTGCAAAATATCATCCTTCATCCCCATGAGTTTTTGGTGCATCAATCAAGCTTAAGGGCATGATGAACCACTTGAAGAGGACATCCTTATAGTTTGAGGTTGTGTTCAATATATTAGTTATCTCAATTGACAGTTGGTGATAGCTTGACTTGAGGATAGTCTTGTTGAAAAACTTGGCTCCTTTGAGTTGATCAAGTAAATAATCAATCTAGTGGATTCAATGCTAGTTCTTGATTGTAATTTTGTTTAAGGATATGTAGTCAATACAAAGTCATCATGTCCCATCATTCTTATAAACCAACACAATATGGTTCTCATAGGGTGCAAATCTTAGTTGAATGTGGAAATTTTGTATTGGCTACTGGATTTTTCCTTCGATCTCCTCATTCTCTAGAATATAGCATCAATATATAGGGAAACATCAGATAGAAGGTCACACGATGTCAAATCAATTGCATGCCTTATCTGACAATGTAGAGATACTCTTGTAATTGAGGTGAAGATCTCTTAATATTCCACCAAGTGATCTATCTATCTTTGTTGCATAAAGAGACACTTTGACGGTTGTGGTGATATTCTTTTCTTCTTATAATTGAACCACAAAGTGAAAAAAAAAATCCTAGTCTGAAATATTATCTTCCTACATTGGTTAATAGTGATCAAAGATACTATGGTAGTCAAGGTTATTGTAACATACCCAACCACCTCTGTACCCACTGTTGAGGTAACGAGGTACTCCAAAAACAACAGAAATTTCCCATATACCACTTTGTAACATATCAAGTTGCCTAATTAAGTTGCAATCAACATTATTACACAACATTTATAGACAATTATCAATTAACAATGAAAATAATATTGTCTATTAAAAATTAATTCGATGCCCGTGTACACATTCAACCATTTAAGCACTTAAATCATATGTTTTGATATCACATGGAATAATAAAAGTCGGTGCATGGTAAATTAAAATAGTACACATAACCAAAACTTTCCCATAAAAAGTAAATACATTTCCTTCATAGTTATGATATCCTTTGGAATACCCACAAAGCCCATTTACAACCATTTCACACAACTCAAATTTAATGTACAACACGCACTCTGCTTTACAAATAGTGGTTATAATAGCCTTTAAATATATACATATAAACATCTTCCTGACCACCCAAATTTCACTCCCGATCCAATTCTAATTTCTAGGCTTGTAACTTCCCCAAATAAGCACATATAACTCATTTATAGCAACAACCACAAGCATCAGTAATCAAAATGTAATTAAGAAATACCAAATACTTATCTATTATGAGTTGCACTTGTGGAAATAGCTCCATAGGAGCGTTTTTCCTCCCAGCCATAGACACCAACTTGTGTAGGTGCCACCCCCATGTAGAGCAATGAAACAATAATATTTAAGGGTGAATTTATTAGTAATGGCTCCAATTTTCCTCACTTGGCCCAATTCCCAAGTATGACAACCAAGGGATTGACATTACAAACCATTTCTAATATAGCCATCCCACCCACTAGCCTCTCTTTACCCCTCATCCATGCACAAAAAAATGAATGGGATCCCATTCTTTGCTAAATAGTCCCTTAGGCTATCCGACTTCCCTCTAGTGCTCTATACAAGATGGCCAAGAAATCTCTATTGTTGGGAACTAGGAAAAACTCAACTGTAAATAATTTTCCTCTTTGAATCAACAATCACCCATGAACTCAATCATGTTTTTCACATGGTCTCATGTCTACAAATCTAGAGTAACATATCCAACACACCAACATACCTAACAACTCCACAATGAGAGAATGAATGATTTTCTCTCAAAGGTTACCTTCCCAAAAGCGTGCATGAGGAATATGTGTGCAACCATAAGCTTGGGAAAATAACACATACAATACATATGAAAAAAGGGTAGGAAAATTTGGGAAATGACACTTGGTATCCATAATAAAATATAATTTATTTGACCACCCCTACTTCCCCACTCATTGTTTTATTGCCTCCAGTGTGCTCCTAAGGAGTTATAAGCCCAAGTGCACCTTATAATAAATTATAATTAATATTATTAGTTTCAAAAATAATGAAATGGCAATTCACTTACCTATCTTACTATATACTTAGACATTATGGTCATATTCTCATAGGGGTTATTACATTCATACCCCCCTTGGTATAACATTGTCCTCGTGTTCCTCTTTTCAATATTAGAACCATGTCTTCCTTCTTTTGCTGCACCTATATCAATAATTAAGGAAACTTGCATGTCACAACCATTTTTATGTAGTAATTATCCTATCCATAAGTTTTTTTTTTTTTCCAAATTCATAGTTGAAACATATGTATTCGTAACATAAAACAAAGCATGCAAGCAACCCACTACTTATATGTATGAATATTTCTCAGCTCCACATGGCTACCACAGGTGAGAGTTCGAATCACTAACTTTTCCGACTCACCCTTCCTTGATCTCAACAAGCATGCAACATGAATCTCAAAACAAATTCATTTAAGTTGCCTCTTCATTACAACAACTCACCCTTCTACGCTCAAGCATTCCTTTCTCTGCTTAACAATCCCTTGGGTGATCCATCTTTCCAAGGTTCACATGCAAGAAGAGTGCCCACATAGGGTTATAGTGTCATCTTAGTGGCCTTCTCCTTGATATTTATATCTTACAATAATTATCATTCGACCTTATTAGGTAGATCCACCATCCACCTATGTCATAAGCATACAAGTATTATAGTAATCAGATTCCAGATAATACAAGAGGTTAAACATAATACTTAGCTTTTAGTTGTGTAAGCAATAGTCCCTGTCTTCATTATGGCTTCCTTTGTTGCCATATCCAAGTCATCTCTACCTGTAAGATTGTTCTCCCAACATAGTTTTCATGTAGTCAAATAAAACATGACTACTTATGCATATAATCCTTTCATTGCAACATCCACAAAAGCTCATTAAATGATCTCAAAATTATAAAATATTGATAATTCCACCATTTCAATCGTTAACATATTAACTATAGTGAAATATAGCACAAACATGCATTCACAATATGAAATCAAACATATGTGCCAACATATATGTGTGCATAACCATAACTTGCACACTTACATAATCTAATTATGCATATCCACTCAAAGCATCCTTGAATTGATTCAAGAATACCATATCTCATGGCATGCATTCCACCATGATGAATTGGAAGCTTTAGCCAATGCATTGACACGTCATCCAACCACCTCCCCAATACTTGCTTAACCATATGGACACCTTCCTCTTTAACCCAAACACAACACTAGGAATCCACCCTCTTAGTGCCCTTCAATGTTGGCATGAAGGTTATAGTCGAGGAAACTAACAAAAATAGGGAGACCATTGGACACTTGTGAAACACTATAGCCTTTCCATATCTAACAACACCATGGTCTCATACATGGCTAGCTCACATGACATTCACATTCTTAACAAAACCATAAGTCATGACTTGCCTTGGTTATTTCCTCATAACCATCACAACATGACATGACATGATATTTGATTCCATCATAATGCATTAATATGTTTTGAACATTCTTTAAATGTCCAAGGCTTCTTGCATTTACCATATCCCACCTGGGTATCATTCACACAATGCATTCAACCAACATAAGAAAATAAACTTATGATATCAAAGCATAGTTGAAGGAATTCTTACCTAAATCCCCTTCATCACATATGTAATATAAGCATAATAAAACCATACCTACATGGATGCAATCAACATCTCTAATGTTACTTGATTAGTTGGTGTCTTATAGAAGCTTATATAATCCTTTCACCACCCTCTTGATCAACACTTTCTTGTCTTTATACTTTCTTTAGGAAGTTGACTGTCATAAGTAGCATTATCATCAACATCCTCAACCACGATCTCAACCATTTTTGGTTATACAAACATCATCAATCACATTTAATCATCATGCCCTACTCATGGCATATGTAACAACATATTACTCTTATTTAATATGTAATATGGCATATATGCTCAAGTAGATCTATATGCACTTTACCACATAGCATTTCTCAATATGCCTACTAGTGCATATGCATTCCAATTATTTTACTCTCTTGCATTTTCTAGCATTCCATGCCTTAATTATCTACACACATAACCCAAAGAAATATAAACAGAATAGAAAGAAAAGAGTTAAGGAATTTTCCCTTCCAATTCCTCTACATATCATGGATTTTGCACAACATAGTTGATCCATTTCTAAAGGCTTATTGCCAATCACATAATAGATCATTAGCCATGATTTTCTCACCAAGTAGTAGTTCATTGCATATACATTTATACTTGCTACTTTTAAAAACATAAAGCTCTACTTGAACATACAAAATAAATTTAAGGTAAGAAAATCTCCATCTTCATCATGTTTGCCCTATTGGCCATGTTCACTATTTGTTGCTACAATAATTTCCTTAGCATCATGTAGCTTCATTTAGCATTTTCCGGCTTCATTTGTTTTTGTAAGTTGCCCTCAATTCCCATTTGATTATGGAAACATCTTGCACTCTTGTTTTGAGTTGTCTTTGCATTCAAATTTGTCTATATGAACTTAAACTCCATTTTTCTTGAGCAATTCCAACCATGCTTAACTTTACCATTCCTCATTTCTAGCCGATAGTGATATTACAACCTTCATTAATTGCTTCCTTTTCTTGCCAATCTTGCCCCAACTTTAGCTTATTTTACCAACATTTTCCAGCACACCATAATGTCGCAGTTATATCATTCTAGCTTCATATGGACTCATTTCAAATTTCGTTCTCTTTTCTTACCAATACCTAGCATATATACTCTTCCCACTTCATATGCCCCTTTTATACTTCCATTATGGAAGTCAATGCAATAACTTATGTTTTTCTTTGATTTGTTGCCCTTTTTGTATATTTAAAATGCACTCAACATTCTCTATATTCAATTCGTTCCAACAATTATCATTTACTATCGTAATCATATCCTTAATGCTACAATACCTTCCAACAAGATTAAGCATCGATCATATGACAACTCATTTCCTTATCTCCAACTCTCTTCAAGCTTTATCTACTTTTGGAATTTGCTTTTCATTTCATTGGATAATTCTCTATGAAGTTCAACCCTCTCTTGTAAAATAATTCCACACAATGGAATACTTTATTCCACCATTAGTATCTCTTAAATAAATTGATGCTCATTATTTGCTCACACCCATTACACATAAGTTGTTGATTCATATCTAAAAACTCTTCCAAGCATACATATAACTTTGTCAGTTAAGATGGTTCACCCAATACTTCATGCATGTTTCCTTTTTCTTGGTAGATTTTCTCTACCATACTAGGCTTCCATAAATTCCTCCTTTGCAATCCTACTCAGCAACCTCCATTGTTGTGATACCTTTCACTATCTTAAGGATGTTAGGAACTTACATTATTCTTTTATGCATAATTATGTCATTATGTATCTATGAATGTCTTCTATACTTTTGCTCAACATTTTATTTCTACAACCCTTCTTCTGAAGTCATTGTTTTTAAAATCAAGAGCATACATTACTCTTCCTTGCATGTGTATATAAAGGAATACCCAAATTTAAAGCTTTCTTACGAAATATCTGAGTATATTCTTGTACACTTTGACCTTTAATTTGCCTTAAACTTTGCCAATTCATCATTTCTTGTTGCATGTATGCTAATGGATATAATTGTTTCTTCAAAGTAGTGATAAATTCATAACAGGAAGAGATTGTTTTACCACTTTTATTGAGATCATCCTTAGTTTTTCTTTCCCACCATATGAGAGTTGTGCCTCCCAATTTGAGACTTGCAAGTTAGATTTTTGTTTCATCATCAACAATCCTTTGTATCCTGCAATAGACTTCTAACTGTCTCACCCAATTATCTAGCTTTTCTGCATCTAATTCACCATCATAAGTGGGTAAGTTAAACTTTACATMTAACTTTAATAAAGGCATATAAGAAGAATAATGAGTTTTCTTAGGTTGCTTATCCTTGGAGGGATGTACACTTGCTTCACTTGTAGATGATGAGGATGAAGGAGAAGAAGGTTCTGAAGGTCCACCACCTCCAACTCCTGCTTCTGCTCTTACCGAAGATTCACCTTCTTCATTGCCTCGAAGCCTTCGTTGCCCTCTTTCATGATAAAGATCCTCTACCATGGCTTGCATCAATTTAAAGGCCTCGAAGAAATAATCTTCAGATTTGTAGGGACCCAATTTTCTTGGCGAAGACATCTCTTGCTTATGCGGTCTCCTTTGAACCTCTGTGTCAAGAGCCTCAAGTTGGCCTTCTCCTCGCTTGAGTTTTTCTCTGGTGAGCATCCAATGCTTATAATTCCTGTCAAACCTTCACAACCAAATGCTCTGATACCATAAAATTGATCCAAAAACGAAGGTATTACTGATAAATTGCAAGTTTAGTTCATTGTATTTTATGCATCGGATCGATAAGAATGCGAAATACATAAACTCATTAACTAGTTGCGGAATATCGAATGTGACTTTTACTTGATGCTCATTAATGATTTAAAGAGATAGACAATTAATAATCATGCTGCAAATGAAAAGAAGAGAACAACAAAACAAAAAGAGAAATAGAGACAAGAGGTTGATAACGGAGTTCACCAATTGTTGGCTACGTCTCCGGGCCCTCTTCCAAGTGGAGGACCTCTTTATTGCTCTTTAAAATGCCCAAAGTTCTCTTACAATTACTCTTTGTTGTTACATAACATGCTTCAGATCTGCTGTGCAAGACCTCCTTACTCAGATTCAATCATGCTCCATCAAATTCCTCTCAAAAACATGGCAAAAATGCCCCTCAAAACATGAGAAAAGGACAAAATTTACAAACTGCCCCTTCAAAACCCTGCATCAAAAAGTCTCCTACAAGCTTCAAAAAGCCTGGTTTATATAGTTTTTAAGGCTCAGATGAGGAATCCCAACTTCCCTCAAGATCTGGCCTCTTTCTAGGAACAAATCCCCCTCCAAATGACCAAGATATCCTTAAAAAACCACTTTCTGGTCATAAAATCAGGCAAAAATCAACACTGTATAGTTAAAAACCCACTTTTAATAAAAATACACAGAGTAGCCCCCTTGGGCTATGTGCGCGCCCTTAAACAATGGTCACATGAGTTTCATATGGCCAAGTGCTAGCCCTAATCTCATACTAACTTCTGGTCATATGGCACATATGATGTGACCACCCCTGATCGCGAGCCTAATCCAAGTGTTGGCTCCTGGTTTCGGGGCACACTCCATGGAACCACCCCTTATCACCTCCGTACGTGTAGGGATAAGMTCCTGGATAGAAGGTTGTGGTTTCGAGCATATGCAATACCGTGGGTTGGGGCTTGGCCCCAGTCCCCTCCTTTTCYGCCCTATTCACATATACACTTTATATATTAAAGTGTTGGTTATGTATAAGAAGGCACACATGTGGCGCATTGGTGTTGGGTCATTTCTGAAGGCGCTTTCTTGGTGGGTTGGTCGTGGGTTCAAAACCCATGGACCCCAATACATTTTTGCAACTTGCCATTCGATGTGGGTGCCACATGGCTGCCCATGCCTAGGCCACGTTGCACCACTACATTTGCCCAATTATTGACAAGTGTCACTTTGTCATTGGTCCAAGTCAGCATCATCTGCCCAGTCAAATGTCGCCACTTGTCTATGCCATGTCAGCATCATGAGATAGCTTTGGTGATGTCATGCTAACGTCAGCATTGACTTTTTTCCAGTGGACCCTTTGACTTTTTAGTTGTTTGAGAAAATGGTCAGAGTGCGATAACTCTCGCATACAGAGCCCATTTGAGAAAGTAAATATACTGTCGGAATCAATGCAATGAGTCGGTCACATTGGAATTGGTTTCATTCAATTCAGAGAACTTTGATTTTTGAGCATTTTATGAGCCTAGGGAGCCTCCTGGATCACAAAGTAATGCTAGATGTCCACTTAGCAAGTAGTACCCTAGAGAGACCACAAGAATTCAAAGCCAAAATCTCCTACCCTTTAAAAATATTCTTAATGTCCCCCAATAAATTCTCCCCCTTGCACATAGTATCCTAAACTAAAATAATCTTAGGCGATTCTTTCTCTACCAACCTAAACATGGATAATATTTTGTTGGAATTGCCCAAACCCCTAACATTTAGAGAAAGGATCTTCATAAGATAACATTCATTGTGGGTTGTTTGTCTCTAAGTGCCCCATAAATAGTTATTTCCCTACCTTTTTGTATTTCAACTACAACCTTGTCCTTAGCTCGATATAGATACAAATAGTTTCCTACCAACCTTGTGCCCACCTCCTTTTACAATCTTCACCCAATCTTCCAAACAATGGACCTCTAGATAGTGACTCAGATCCCTTGGATCTCAAATGATATATATTTATGTTGGATCGTGTTGTCATTGATGCCAATGGTTTGATTGATTGATGTCAAGTGATTGATTGATGCCAAATGATTGATTGATTGATGATCGATGTCAAATGTAATATGTATTGTCTTTGATGAGAATGGATATATGTCAAATATATGATGCATATGATGTCATGCAAATATGAATATGGATCAATGAGTTATCAGTGATACATGATGCAAAGATGAAGATGGATCGATGTGGTTTCTTTGATATATGATGCATAGTTAGATTGATCATTATAGTCTTATCATGGTTGATAAGGTGCACAAATGGATGAACTCAAAAGTGGTCCCCTTATGGTGAAATCCCTCATGGGAAGATGCTTTGTGGTTGAGTTATCCTTGAAGTATGGTTGGAGAACCCATGATTATATGTGGAATAATGAGATGAAGATCAATGAAGCTGTTGGTGAAACTATTCTAGATGGATAGTTCTTGTCATGCCATTTCCAGTGGTATGTGGAATGTCACATAACTCTTCATGGTTTGAGAGTTATGGCCTTACGAAGATGGAGGACCGCCATATGTTGGCTAGAAACCCCAAATGGTCAAAGAAGTCAAAGAGCTTGCAAAGAAGAAAATATTATTTAAATGATAAAGTAAAGTGACAAAGTCAAGAAGACTATTTAAATAATAAAGTGAGGTGACAAAAACAAAGAGGATTATTTAAATGATAAAGTAATGGAGAACTTTCTATTTATGGAATGTGGTTAACCCTAAAATAAGGAAGATAGGTTAAGTGACCTATAAGTGGGTTAAGTGACTTAGAAGATGGAGAGTATAAATAAGAGACAAGGGTCTCTTGTGAAAAACATCTCTTATGTATCTTTGGTGAGCATCTTGTGTGTATCTCTTGTGCATCTCTTGAGCATGTATTGAAGATATATTCTGAGAGAGAGAGAGAGTATGGAAGATCTCATGGACGCATCATATTTTCGACAAGTCTGAGATCTTGGCGGTGAAAGTTTCGGAATTTCAAAAACCCTATTTTATGAGGCGTACGCGGGTTGCCTGTGTATAGGGTGCGTACATACTGAAGGTGTACGCGGGTTGACGGTGTATAGGGTGCGTACATGTTGGTAAAGCCATGAAACTTGAGAATATGAAGATGCAGGGGTCCTAAATTCTGAGATCAAGCTCCCTGGAAGGTCTATGGTGCTCAGATACATCAGATCTATCCATTGGTTCAAAAGGCATGGTCACATTGTTGTCTTGATGGATACTCTTGTTTGTTGTGTGGTAAATGCTTAAGGCATTCATGGTATGGCTATTGTGGTTTGTGTTGGTTGATGGAATGAGAAACACTCTTATGATTCAATGTTGAAGAGAATGAGTAAGAGCTTGGATGTGTTGTGACTGGCTGTGGGTCAGATTGGACAATGAAAGATAGAAGAGAATGTGATTGCAGGTTGCAGAGGTTTTGAGTGTGTGATGAAAAGGAAAACCCTAGTTGCTCAGAATTATACGCAAGCTGTAGTATAGATTGGCCACGTACATACGCGGGCTTTACGACTGGTAGGGTGCGTACATACGCATGTTGCACTACCGACAGGTCGCGTACCTATGACAGATTGATATCATTTGAGGATTGTTGCCTCATCTCAGTTGGTGATGAGGGTGTAAGTTGAGTATTGCATGTTAGAGCTGGTTCTCTTGTAGAGTCGTACTCTATTCATTTGTTGCTGATAAACCCAAGGATTGAAGTCCGTAATAAAAAGAAAATTGTACATACATCTTGTGTTCTTTGTGTTCCTTGTGGTGATGATTTGTCGATGATACATTGTTGATATATGTTGTCGATATATGTTCACATCTAACTAATTATAAATGACAACAATAAGTAATGAGTAAATGGTGATTACTAACTAATGAGTTTTGTGAAGGGGAATTTTTTGAAAAAATATCCCCACACTCATTCACCCCCCCCCTCTCTAAGTGTGGTTGGTGTGTCCAACAATTGGTATCAGAGTGAGCCTTCACTACAAGCCTTAACAAGATTGAAGGAGATCCATAGACACACAAATGGATGATGAAGTTCAAATCCTTGATGAGGAAAACTATTCTACTTGGAGAATAGAAATGAGAGTGCATTTGAAAGAAATGGGAGTGGGTATTTGGAAGGCAGCCATTGGTGGATCAATTTCCTTGAAGAACAAGTCAAAGTTTTCAACTCAAAGGGAAGGAAAGAAGAATGACGCATTGGTTCTCAAGACCATTCTTAGTGGACTCTCAAGTCCTATCAAAGAGAGCATGGGACAATGCACTACTGCCAAGGATCTATGGCTAAAGCTAGAGGAGACATACCAAAGCAAGAAGAAACATATTTAAGACAACTCCATCAAGACAAATGAAGGTAAAGAATCTCCTAAAACTCTTGGTTGCATTATTTCTAAATATGATGATGTTGGCAAAAAGGAAGATCTTAAAGACATTTCAAATGAAGGCAAAGAAACATGTGATGATGTTGACAAAAGGGAAGACCTTGAAGGTAAAGAATCTCCACAAACCCTTGATTACAATAATTCAAAATGTGATGATGTTGAATTTTTCTCTACAAGTGAAGAAGAAAATCTAGAAATAGTTTGTATAGAATCAATTGATTATTATCCCATGGAAGAAGTAGAAGAAAAACTATTGGAGCTTAAAGAGAAAGTTGAAAGAGGTCTATATGAATATAGCAATGATCATTATTATA
>JASDQU010309805.1:0-13789 GCA_032191745.1 Picea mariana | reverse complement strand
GATGATACATTGTTGATATATGTTGTCGATATATGTTCACATCTAACTAATTATAAATGACAACAATAAGTAATGAGTAAATGGTGATTACTAACTAATGAGTTTTGTGAAGGGGAATTTTTTGAAAAAATATCCCCACACTCATTCACCCCCCCCCTCTCTAAGTGTGGTTGGTGTGTCCAACAATTGGTATCAGAGTGAGCCTTCACTACAAGCCTTAACAAGATTGAAGGAGATCCATAGACACACAAATGGATGATGAAGTTCAAATCCTTGATGAGGAAAACTATTCTACTTGGAGAATAGAAATGAGAGTGCATTTGAAAGAAATGGGAGTGGGTATTTGGAAGGCAGCCATTGGTGGATCAATTTCCTTGAAGAACAAGTCAAAGTTTTCAACTCAAAGGGAAGGAAAGAAGAATGACGCATTGGTTCTCAAGACCATTCTTAGTGGACTCTCAAGTCCTATCAAAGAGAGCATGGGACAATGCACTACTGCCAAGGATCTATGGCTAAAGCTAGAGGAGACATACCAAAGCAAGAAGAAACATATTTAAGACAACTCCATCAAGACAAATGAAGGTAAAGAATCTCCTAAAACTCTTGGTTGCATTATTTCTAAATATGATGATGTTGGCAAAAAGGAAGATCTTAAAGACATTTCAAATGAAGGCAAAGAAACATGTGATGATGTTGACAAAAGGGAAGACCTTGAAGGTAAAGAATCTCCACAAACCCTTGATTACAATAATTCAAAATGTGATGATGTTGAATTTTTCTCTACAAGTGAAGAAGAAAATCTAGAAATAGTTTGTATAGAATCAATTGATTATTATCCCATGGAAGAAGTAGAAGAAAAACTATTGGAGCTTAAAGAGAAAGTTGAAAGAGGTCTATATGAATATAGCAATGATCATTATTATATAGACTATAGCTATCTTTCAGATAACACTAATAAGTTTCTTAAGAAGAGTTAAAGGCACATCTTGAAGTTAAAGAAAATGCTCAAAGAACAAGAAGAGAGTAATAATACTCAATTAGAAGAAAAGGAATAAGAGATCACAAGACTAAAGAATGAAAAAGAAGATAAGAAGGTAGATGATGAGACTAGGAAAAGTTTTGAAACTATTGTCCATCTTAAGACCCAAATTGAAGAAGCCAAAAGAGTAGATGAACTTTTGAAGAATCAAATAAATGAAAAGGAAGAGTCATGTCATAAGTTAGAAGATGAAGTTGTTGATCTTAGAAAGAAAGTAGAGAAGTCAAACAAATTCTTGAATAGCTCACAAATCTTGAATGAGATCTTGGAAAGTCAAAGATCACCAAATGATAAATCAGATCTGGGATACAAGAAAGAAGCTACACATGCTGAAGCAAGCACCTCAAAGAAGAATGAGGTAAGTCCCTCAAAGGATGAAGACAATGTTGCCAAAGCAAGGAAGACTTCAAGAAGCCATCTTTACACCTCAAAGAAAATGGACACCAAAGCAAAGGTATGAAAGTGTTTTTCATGGTCAATGTTATTCATGTAATGAATATGGTCACAAAGCTTTGGAATGTAGATCTTATGCAAGGAGAGATAATGGGAGATTTTATAACACCATAAGGTGTTGGAGATGTGATCAAGTAGGACACATTGTTGTTCACTATCACAACATGAAATGCTATAGCTGTAGTGGATTTGGCCACAAATCCCAGGATTGTTGGAACACAAGAAGAAAGTTCATGATGAGGAATTCACATAGCATGACTAGAAGAAGGAATGAAGTAAGGAAGGGAGACATATTTGAAAAGATGGAAGCTCAGAGCTCAAGTTCTGAGAAGCAGGGACACCTTCAGAAGTGGGTGAAGAAGACTGAGCAACCAGAGCAGAATGGAAGCCTTAAAGGAAGCTCAAGTGTGTCATCTACTGAAGAATATGCGGGTGACAGTGATATCAGTCGTGTACATACGCAGGCTGACCTTGAATAGGTCACGTACATACACGAGCTTTTGTGCAGTAGACTGCATATATGTGGTACAGCCTTGGAAAAGGGGATATGCATAGGGGTTGCAGCTTGATGTAATGATATAACTCTGTGTTGCAGGGTCTGACATGGTTTGTTGCAGGTTCTGACACTGTTTGCTGTAGGTTTTCATGATTCTATATTGGATTATGTATTGTGATGATAAAAATTAATGAAAGGCTAGCTTGGATTGAGGCATTCACTGTTGAAGAACAATGTCGGGTATGACAGTGAAGTTATGGCACCTTGGTTATGTGATAGATCATGATGATGCTAGCTAGAGATGTCATTGATCTATTTGAAGCATACTACTAGCACCTATGTTGTTGGATGTTTAGTATTTGCTGTAGTGAATGGATGATTGATGTTGATCTGTTGATGTACACGACTGATACATATTTGAGTTTCATTGATATATCTTATGATGTATTATTGGAAGCTTACTTGTTGGAAAACTTGATGCATGCATTTGGCATATGGATGGGCTACATATTGGGACATGTGGTTGGTGAGTTGATGAGGTGATCATGTTGTACATCATTAATGATCTATAGTTGATGCATGATTGGTACATTTCTAGTACATTGGTAGAGGCACCTACTAACAATTTGATTGGCACACATTTTATGGAGGATTTGGCATACATGTATGAGGATTCATCATGTTTTGGTATTGGTGCATGGTTGATGTACTTGCTTGGTACAAGTAGTGATACATGTTTATACACTCATAGATGAGATATGCTTGATGATAGTACACCATTGGTATTACTTGATTAGCACAACAATTGGTATTTATTTTGAGATACATGGATATGACACTTGTTTCATGATGGAGACATATAATGAGTGATATGACACTTGTGTGGCATATTGGTAGATGCACATGTTGGCATATGGTTGATCCATTCCATTGATGAGATCTTATGAAACATTGTATGGTATTGATGTACATGGTTGATGTACATGGATGTTGTGCATGATGGGCACACAATTGGTACATGATGTACTTGGGTGATTTTCTACTCATGATTCTCTATTTTGTTGTTGACATATATTTTGTTTCATGATGGTTGGTATGGCATGAGTTTGATGCATGAACAGGTCCAAGGATCGTCATATGGTAGCATATTGTTCATATTGTAGAGAAGATAGGCAGAGACATACCCATAGGGGGAGTCATTCTTCTTCCCATGGTTCTAGGAGGAGAAAAGAGCCCTATACTTGAAGAAAGAGCACATAAGCATAATTCCAGGGGGAGCAATGGTCACAGGGGGAGTATGAGCGATGTATCTTCAACATTACATCAGAGTGATATCCCTTGTTCAAAAGGGGAGAGATTATTCAGAGGAAGGTCAAAGGCATTCAGACAGGGGGAGCAGCCCCAAGGAGAGTTCAAGCAGGGGGAGTAGCCCCAAGGGAAGAATAACCATAGAGCATGCCTTGTCTACATGTTGACATCAATGATTGGTGTTGACATCCATGTTGGTATTGCCATCAATGCCAAAGGGGGAGATTGTTGGATCATGTTGTCATTGATGCCAATGGTTTGATTGATTGATGTCAAGTGATCGATTGATGCCAAAGGATTGATTGATTGATGATTGATGTCAAATGTAATATGTATTTTCCTTGATGAGAATGGATATATGTCAAGTATATGATGTCATGCAAAGATGAAGATGGATCAATGAGTTTTCATTGATACATGATGCAAAGATGAAGATGGATCGATGTGGTTTCTTTGATATATGATGCATAGTTAGATTGATCATTATATTCTTATCATGGTTGATAAGGTGCACAAATGGATGAACTCCAAAGTGGTCCCCTTATGGTGAAAGCCCTCACGGGAAGACGCTTTGCAGTTGAGTTATCCTTGAAGTATGGTTGGAGAACCCATGCTTATATGTGGAATAATGAGATGAATATCAGTGAAGTTGTTGGTGAAACTATCCTAGATGGATAGTGTTTGTTATGTCATTTCTGGTGGTATGTGAAATGTCACATAACTGCTCATGGTTTGAGAGTTATGGCCTTACGAAGATGGAGGACCCCCATATGTTGGCTAGAAACCCCAAATGGTCAAAGAAGTCAAAGAGCTTGCAAAGAAGAAAATATTATTTAAATGATAAAGTAAAGTGACAAAGTCAAGAAGACTATTTAAATAATAAAGTGAGGTGACAAAATCAAGGAGGATTATTTAAATGATAAAGTAATGGAGAACTTTCTATTTATGGAAAGTGGTTAACCCTAAAATAAGGAAAATAGGTTAAGTGACCTAGAAATGGGTTAAGTGACCTAGAAGTGGGTTAAGTGACCTAGAAGATGAAGAGTATAAATAAGAGGCAAGGGTCTATTGTGAAAATCATCTCTTGTGTATCTTTGGTGAGCATCTTGTGTGTATCTCTTGTGCATCTATTGAGCATGTATTGAAGATATATTCTGAGAGAGAGAGTATGGAGGATCTCATGGACGCATCAAAGTTTCAGAAAGTCTAAGATCTTGATAGCGAAAGTTTTGGAAGTTCAAAAACCCTATTTTCTGAGGCGTACGTGGGCTCTCTGTGTATAAGGTGCGTACATACTGAAGGTGTATGTGAGTTGACTGTGTATAGGGTGCGCACATGTTGGTAAAGCCACGAAACGTGAGAAGATAAAGATGCAGGGGTCCTAAATTTTGAGATCAAGCTCCTTGGAAGGTCTACAGTGCTCAAATACATCAGATCTATCCATTGGTTCAAAAGGTATGGTCACATTGTTGTCTTGATGGATACTCTTGTTTGTTGTGTGGTGAATGCTTAAGGCATTCATGGTATGACTGTTGTGGTTTGTGTTGGTTGATGGAGTGAGAAACACTCTTATGATTCAATGCTGATATGATTTCTATAGTATGTTGATTGCTTATACATGATTGAGTAGCATTCATATTGTATGGTTGAGGAGCATGAGTAAGAGCTTGGATGTGTTGTGACTGGTTGTGGGTCAGATTGGACAATGAAAGACATAAGAGAATGTGATTGTAGGTTGCAAAGGTTCTGAGTGTGTGATGAAAAGGAAAACCCTAGTTGCTTAGAAGTATACATAGGTTGTAGTATAGACTGGCCGCATACATACGCGGGTTGTACTACTGGTAGGGCGTGTACATATGCATGTTGCACTACCGACAAGTCGCGTACCCATGACATATTGATATCTGTTGAGGATTGTTGCCTCATCTCAGTTGGTGTTGAGGGTGTAAGCCGAGTCTTTCATGTTAGAGCTGGTGCTTTTGTAGAGTTGTACTCTATTAAATTGTTGCTGATAAACCCAAGGATTGAAGTCCGTAATAAAAATAAAATTGTACATACATCTTGTGTTCTTTGTGTTCCTTCTGGTGATGATTTGTTGATGATATACTGCTAATATATGTTGCTGATATATGTTCACATCTAACTAATTATAAATGACAACAATAAGTAATGAGCAAATGGTGATTGCTAACTAATGAGTTTTTTGAAAGGGACGTTTTTGAAAAAAGAGCCCCACACTCATTCCCCCCCCCTCTAAGTGTGGTCCGTGTGTCCAACAATTTCCCCCTTTCRCATTGTATCATCAACTTCATGTACCCATGAAGTAACCCTTCCCAATAGAAATACTATGATCTAGATTATTTTGAGAATGACATGAAGACAAAAATATAGCATCTAGATATTGCAAGAAACACATAAATATAGTGAAACCCAACTTCTATTAATGAATAAGAGAGAAAAACATTGTAGAACACAAACTGGAAGAATGGGGTAGCTTATCTCTGAAAATAAAGAGATGTTGGCTATGCTTCATTTGCAACAAGATTTACATCACACTCCATTGCATTCTTAAAGGGCCTCCTTCACCTCAATTATATATGATAGAGTGAGAGGAGAACAATTCCCATGATGCATGTGGGATAAATTAATCTAAGTTTATAAAATTCCATATGCATGTAAAACAATAGGAATTCCTGGGTGGTCACCCATCCTAGTACTACTCTAGCCTGAGCGCGTTTAACTGTGAAGTTCTAATGGGATCCAGTGCATTAACGCTATGTTGTAGGCATGTAAATAAGACCATTAGGAAATCATTACACGATGTTTGTAATTAACAAATGAAGATGCTATTACATTCCATTCCCCATCAAAAGGGTGAATATCATGGTTTATCAAAACCATAAGCTCGAAATGTTGATTCAGTGGAAAAGGTGGTTGGCCACCAAGATCCACCTGGATCATTCCTCCCCCCTTAGGAAGCAATGGTCCCCATTACGTCAAGTTCCCTCAGGATATGGGGAAACTTCTACTGAATCTGAACCTTGGTTAGTCGCTTTCGTTGTTAAAGTAGATTTATTTCTTGTACTTTTCCTATGGAAGGATGTCATGAACTTGTTGGAGCTGTCAGATCCATTCAACAGACCTGGTTGCATGATATGCCTTGGTACGAGTGTGGGAGGACTCTGTCGGTGAAGATGTAGCAAGAAGAGCTATATCAATGGGGGATAATGGTTAGAATCCCAAGCACACCTAGAACGGGTCGTGGCCAATAGAGTTATGTTGAACATGTGGAAGACTCTCACTCTCTTTGTTCTCCTCTACAATCATGTCGATCTACTTTTGTTGGATAGAAACGTCTTGGGCCAAGGTTGTAGTGGTTGCAGTGACCTGTTGTTCATCATCTGACTAGATCATGAAGAGTGAAAGATTTGTGGTCTGAGAGATTACTTTGTGGCATTATTTTTCTGACATCAATGAAGTGGCAGTAGTTGGAGCTACCTTTGGTACCCTATAGAGCTGACCTCCTAGAGTAACAATGACACTATGGGGTTGAGACTCATAGATAGCATGACATTTCCACATATATGGTTGTCCTAAAAGAACATCACAAACTTCAAGTGGGGCAACATCACACACTACCTCATCCTTGAAAAGATTGATACCATAGAACATGTGGCACTGCTAGTTGACACGGATGTCTCGTCCCTGACTCAACCATCCGATGGTGTATGGTTGTGGGTGTGGTGTCATTGGTAGCTTCAATATCTTCACAACCTTGGTTGAGATCAGGTTCTTCTGACTCCTGCTGTTAACAATGAAATGCAATGGGGTCCCCTTTACCCACATCTGCGAGTGGAAGAGGCACTCCCCATCCTTAAGCTCCTTTGGTTCTTTTGGTTGTATTGTTGTGGCCGTAATGGTAGCAGTGGGTTCTGCATCGATGTTATGTTTCCCTTTATTGTGCTTTGAATCAAAGTCCAAGTTAGGTTCTGATTCTTTTTCTTTGAGCTCAACCACCAATGATTGTTTCGAGCGACATTCATCTATGTTGTGCCAAGGGTTGTTGTGGAACTCACAACACTTTCCGATGTCTTTCTTAGACTTCACGCTACCCTTATTTGCCTGCGTCTTGGACTGACTCTCTTGAGGTTGGCCTTCCTTTCTCTATCCTTTGTTCTGTGAGTTAGGGTTGCCTTTGCCATGATTATGTTGTGGCGTATTTTCAAACCTAAACCCCCACTTACTCTACTTCTTGATTTTTTGCTCAATTTTGACTACAAATTGATAAGCAACACCCAGTGAGGAGATGTCCAATAAATCCATCTCTATTTGGATGTACCTGTGTAGACCACTCCGATACTTCAAAACCAAGTGTCACTCGGAGCATTTGAGACCCAACTTTGAGCACAAGGTATGAAATGTGTTAGTGTACTTAGGCACTGTCTAATCTCTTTTCTAACCCAGAGTCGTCCATTTCATGTACTGGTCATCATAGTTTCTAATAGGGTAGAATTCCTCCTTAAGGGCATCTACAAAGGCCGCCCAAGTGGGTTCTCTCCTCAATGGTGTAGATTCATCTGTGGTGTACCTCTCCTAGTAACCTTCCCACCAAGATCTGACATGGGGAAGGGATTTAAGGATCGCAAAGGTGATCTTTTCACTGCCAATTTTTTTTTGGACAGTGATCCAAAAAGGATCCAGAGAAGACCAAGGACAACTAAGAACTCATAAAAGCAACCCAGGAAGCTCAGAATGGCCTCAGCAGACATAGAAAGGGAAAAAATTCCAAGTCCTCAAAACTCTGTGAAAGTGGAATCATCGTGAAGAGTGCATCACAAGMTTTCTAACGGCGTAAACGACTTGTCAAACAAAGTTACAGATCGAAAGATATTCACAATCGAAGTTTGGTCAACCTAGCCCAGTTCAGCAAGGGATGAGTYAGCATCCATACTGCTGACATTAACATCATTATGGATGACRTCARCATCCATACAACGTACGTGGCACACGTAGGAGGCGACATGTGTCATGCTGACATCAACATGGTGACATGGCAACACCAGAGGCTTCCACATGTCACTCATTTTTGGATTTTTTGGGTTGATCCATGGACCAATGAAAAAGTGCCACGTGGCAGTCCATACAACCACATGGTAGACCATACGGTGACGTGGTAGGCTGATATGGTAGCTGAGTTGGTAGACAATACGCTAACGTGGAAGGTGACTGTACATGTGGTTGACGTGGCCCAATGGTTGGTTGCCACGTGGCCTAGTCATAGGTTGTCACGTGGCAGTGGGAAATTTCCCAATGAGGGTTTGAGATCCAAAATTCAAAAATAAGAAAAGGAATACGAGTCCGCCAAATCTGATGCCCAGAGATCAATCTAAACCATCGCTTAAAATTTAGCGGAACCACCACATTAATATATATGTATGTTATAACAAACACCCAAAAGGGGAGGCTCGCAGACTCAACCCCGAGACCTCCCCCACTATATACGCCTTAACAATAGCTCCGCCAGCCACTAGGCCAAACAACCTCCGTTGTTTACAATGCTTGAATTTTTATTTAAAAATTGAATCCGCCAGTGCACGGGGAGAGGCATGCGACAATACGACCAACATGGTTTACAAGACATTTTCTTGGCATTAATTGCAGGTTGTAGGGCACAAAAACCGAGACAAGATTTCTCTTGGGCCTGGGAGTGCCAAAGTTGGATTGAGGCATGGAGACACTCATTTGTGGGTAATTTGATGCCACGAATTCAATGGTGTTGTCTGTTTTATGATATGAGCAAATCTTCTGCAGCTTGATTCTAGAATGAGGTATACTAATGTATTTTGCCAAATTATTTTGTTGAGTTGATAAAAAGGCATGGCCTACCCATTTGAGAGCAGGACCCAGAGACGTAGTCCACCAAGGATGAACTCCGTTATCAATTTTTTGTGTTCAGATTTGATGCTTATGTCTCTTCATTATGTAGTTTTTCCTTCTTTAATGGTGCACTTTAATTTATGCTCATTTAATACAATTATTTATAAGTCACTTCGATGAAAATATCCTGGATCATGTTAGTATTAGAGCAACCATATTTGACGTGAGTTGTTGAGTGTGAATGCTTACTAGGGCCAAGCATAAGCAGGGTGAAGGAACTCTTAAGATTTTCAATCCTAAAGTTGGCTATGCATCCCAAAGGAAGAAAATTGCAGAAGAGGACACGCGTGATGAACAAGAGAAAAAATTCCACATGGTCTTTTATCACATGTGAGAAATGGTCAAATGAATGTATGGAGACTACAAGAAGAGGATGAAGAAGAAAGGGAAGAAAAAGGAAGCACAAGTTGATGATGATGCTTCAGTAAATCAGGGGGCTGGAGGAGACCCTCCTGAGTCTCCATCTTCACCATCAAGCTCTAGTTCTTCTTCCTCTGAGCATTCTCATCATTCTATCCATAAAGCCTCTTTTAAGAAACCATTATTAAAGCTTTACGTAAAATTTTCTTTAGCTATGTTTAATGGAGATGATAATCTTGAAAAGCTAGATAATTGGATCCGACAGGTTGAAGTATATTGTCGTGTTCAACATATTGATGAAGAGGAAGTTAAAGTGCAACTGGCTTCTCTTCGGTTGGAAGGCACCGCTCTCGTATGGTTGGAGAGAAAGCTTCAAGACAAAAGTAAGTGTGGTAATCTTCTTTCCTCATGGTCAGAATTTAAATCAATGATAAGAAAACAATTTTATCCATTGGGTTATTTACATAAAGCAATAATGGAATGGAAAACTTTAAGACAAAGTAAAGGTAAAATTGTACAAAGTTTCACAGAAGAATTTAGGAAGAAATCTCTTGCATTAAACATTCCTTTGGATTCTTATGAAACTTTAATGAAGTATATTGGTGCACTTCACAGTTATATTCATCATACTTTGCTATTGTTTAACCACACCAGTATTGACGAAGTTTGTGTGCAAGCCACTCACCTTGAGAACATGGGAAAGCATGTTCAAGAAGATTCCACAAAGAAACCTTCCAATGTCCCACATAAGCCATTTAAGATGTTTAAAAGGAAGGACAAGAAGACCGCCATGGTAAAGAGGGAAGAAGGAAAACCATCTTGCACTCATTGCAAGAAAAGTGGTCACGATGATGAACACTATTGGAAACTACATCCAGAGAAGAGATTGAAACAGTTCAGTGGAAAGGGGAAGACAAAACCGTTGCTACAGTGCAACAAGATCTTGGTTCTGATTCAGGAGACGAAGGAAAGATCACAACGGTTGGAGTACAACGTAAAGATTCCCTTCATGATAGTTTAAATTCCAATAATGAATATCATGATGATGAACGAAAGAGGAATGAATTATTTCACATAAGAGTTGTATCTAAACACACTAAGATAGATACATTGTTTGATTCGGGTTCCCAAGTAAACTTGATATCTGAAGCACTTGTCAAAAAGATGGGTCTTGAAACGAAACCACATCCAAAGCCTTATCCTCTTGGTTGGGTATGTGATAAAGAAAAAATTAATGTCAACAAACAATGTAGGGTCAAATTTTCTGTTGCTTCAAATTTGATTGATGAAGTGGATTTGGATGTTGTATCACTTGATATATGTGGCATAGTGTTGGGGACTCCTTATCTTTATGATATAAAAGCAGTCTTCTTTCGTCATAGGAACAAATACCACCTTACTAAGGGGGGAGTGGAATATATTGTTAGAGCTCACAACATGAGGGTAAACACAACACTTGTTAGTGTATGTCAAATGAAGAGACTCATAAACACTAATAAGATATATGTACTCATGGTCGTAAGGGAGAAAGATGTCAGAACATCTGACACTTTCCAAGGATGTGATCCTTCTCAAAAGAAAGAATTAATTGATATTGTTTTTAAGTATGATGATAGTTTCCAGGAACCAGATGGATTACCTCCTAAGAGGGAAATCCAACATGAAATACATCTTCAGCATGATTCTCCTCTTCCTAATGTGGGCATGTACATGACGTCAGCTGTAGAGATGACAGAGATCAAGAAGCAGGTACAAGGCTTATTGGATCAAGGGGTCATCAGGCCCAACTCATCTCCTTGTGGTTCTCTGAACATGATGGTGCCAAAGAAATATGGCACATGGCAAATGTGTGTCGATTACCGGGCCTTAAATAAAATCACAGTGAAAAATCGATACCCTCTTCCTCGTATAGATGATTTACTTGATCAATTAAAGAATGTTGTTTATTTCACTAAGTTGGATTTGCATAGTGGATACCATCAGATTAGGGTTGCAGAATAGGATGCATGGAAGACTTCCTTTAAAACCAAACAAAGATTGTTTGAATGGTTAATTATGTGGTTTGGGATTTGTAATGCTCCGACAACTTTCATGCCTGTGATGAATGATGTATTCATGCCTTTTCTAGATGATTTTGTGATTGTATATTTAGACGAAATTCTTATTTTTAGTGGGACTTGGGATGAACATGTGAGGCATGTAAAGCAAGTATTAGATACTTTGCAAAGGGAAAAGTTGTATGTGAAATTGTCCAAATGTGAATTTGGTAAGACTGCACTTGTGTACTTAGGTCATATTGTAGGAGGAGGACAACTGAAAATCGATCCTTCCAAGATTGATGTAATTGTAAATTGGCCTAAGCCCAAAATTGTAACTGAGATACAAATCTTCTTAGGTGCAGTCCAATATAGGAGGATGTTCATTTCAAACTTCTCCTTTATAGTAGCTCCTTTGCATGCCTTAACCAGTGGGAAGAACATTTTTCAGTGGGGAGGAAAGAAACAAAAAGCTTCTGACACTTTCAAGGAAAAGATCAGTACCGCACCAGTATTAGCACTGTCGAATCTTCAATAGCCCTTCGAGATTGAGATAGATGCCAATAGATACACCATGGGTGCAGTATTGATGCAATATCGTAAGCCGATCTGTTACCACTCTGAAACTTTTAACCAAGTTGTTGTTAACTATCCTACGTATGATAAAGAGTTGCATGCATTAGTTCAAAGCGTGAAGAAATGGAAGCACTATTTGGATAGGTTTCTCCAAATAGTGCTTCCTTTTCTTCATGCTTACATTATCTCCAAGCAAAAACCAAACTGCAACAATCTCGACATTACAGAGGGATAGGTTTCCTACAACAATTTCATTTGGTAATCAAGTACAAAAAGTGTAAAAGTAACAAGGTAGCTGATATGCTTTCTAGACCTCCTATTGATGCTTCTATTATTTTGAAGAATACTTCTTTATCTCATGATAGCTATGTGGAACAATATTCCATTGATGAAGATTTTAAAGAAGTATATGAGAAGCTAACCCATGGTGCACAGGTAGAGAACTATTGTTTGCAGGGAAAACTACTCTACCATCTTGGAAAGATATGTATTCCTACAAGTGAACGAGTCCATTTAATACGACAAGCTCACACTTCTCTTGTGTCTGGAAATTTTGGGGTAGGAAAATCTATGGCTCATTTGCAGAGGTTTTTTTACTGGCCTAAAATGAAACCAATTGTAACTAAATATGTAAAGGGGTGTGTGATGTGTTCTACTTGTAATCCCAATAATAGAAAACTGGGGCTATACTCACCACTACATGTTCCATCCCATCCATGGAAAAGTATATCCATGGATTTTGTAGGGGGTTTACCAATGTCAAAAGGGGGTCATGACTATTTGTATGTTGTAGTGGATAGGTTCAGCAAGATGTGTATCTTAATGCCATGTAAAAAGCAGATCATTAGTGAGCAAGCTGCTAATATCTTCTTTCAATATGTTCAAGTTCACTTTGGGTTACCCACATCCATTATCTCGGATCGAGATAATTGATTCCTTGGGGATTTTTGGACAAGCGTGTGGAGAATGATGGACACTAAGTTGAAGAGGAGCATTTCTTTCCACCCACAGACCGATGGACAAACATAAGTTGTAAACCAGACAGTAGTACTTTTGCTTCCAGGATACTGCAACAAGCATCCCAGAGTATGGGATGAACAGATACCCTATGTACAACATGCTTACAACCGAGCCTTACATTCCTCCACTCAGTGTTCACCTTTTGAGACATGTTTTGGGTACCTACCTAAGGTTCCTTTGGACTTGATGTATGGGAGAGATATCGATTCAAATGAATAAAGAAATGAAGATAGAGCCTGCAAGTTCATCCAAAGGATCCAATAAGTACACCAAGAAGTTAGGGAATAGTTGGAGAAAAGTCAAGCACAGTATAAAGCTCGACATGACAAACACAGGGTTGAACATAAGTTTCAGGTTGGAGACCGGGTATGGTTTCACATCAACAAGTAGAGATTAAAGGGTGAATGCAAGAAACTCAATCCCATTCGTTATGGACCCTTCACTATTTTGGATAAAAGTGGCACCAATGCTTTTCATCTAGATCTTCCACCTTATATGCAGATTTACTCAGTTGTAAATGTAGAGAACTTGAAACTTTTTGAGCCTCCCATGATCATGGATCAG
>JASDQU010309804.1:45396-70213 GCA_032191745.1 Picea mariana | reverse complement strand
AGGAGACATATAGTTCGAAGGAACGGAGAAGCTAGGGAGAGTTGTAGAAGATGGGGGAAGTATTATATGAGACCCCAGTCACTATGGGCCAAGGAGGAACACTACTATTCTTGAAGCTAAATTGAAGAAGTCAGTCCACAAAGCAGTAGCAGGGCTTGGGTGAGAATGCTTGAGAAGGATCAATCGATGGGTTGTCTGTAGGAGGATCTGTTGGAGGAATTAGAAGTGTTAACTCATAGAATTGAGCAAGAGGTTGTTGCAGAGGAGAGATTATACAAGTTGATGTTGATGGAGGCCATCAAGGGCGTGGCAAGTTACAACTAGTCAACCCTAGATGCCCTCAAGGCAATGAACAGGTGACGACTGGAAAGCTGAACTACCTTCATGGTGAATACCATGCAGTGCCAACATATATCGAAGAAGAGATACCTGCAGCACAAAGTAACCAGCCAAGCAATACACGATAGGAAATTCAATCCGACTCACTTGCTCACTTTTATGATTTGGTTTTTGTCCTTGGAATCCCTGTCACTTAGGTCTGCAATCTTGGTAATGCTGTTTTCAGCCGAATATAAGGAATAGATTTAGTATGGCCAGTAGAAATTTGAAAATGTTTTATCTAAAGTTCTATATCATGGAGAGTTAGGGGTTTGCTGCTTCAATTTTTAATTTACCATGTTGTCATGGAATTTGGCTCAATTGCTAAAAGTTGTGATGGCCAGAAAGGCAGCCAATCTTAAGTCTATTATCATAGCAGAAAGACTTTATGCTCGGAACAGAGTTATGTATATCATACATTTTTTCTACTGTAATATAAAAATCTCCCTTTTTTTTCAAAAATAAAAGTTCTTACGTGAGATTAGTGTTTTCATAGAGCAAATGGAAAATGATAATCACATCATACTTCATGTTACATCAATAATCCCTTTAAAAAAAAAGGCATTTTACAACTCATCCAAATCATGTTTGACGATATGAATCAAAACGTGGTTAAATTTCTCAACTGATTTTCAAAATTAAAAAAAATTACAAAATCTACACTAAATACTAAAACAATTACAAGAACCCTATTTGGACTAATCTTGTGCTAGGGAAGAGGTAGAACTGTAATAAACTGAAGCATATATCCTTTAGTTCCATGGCCAAAGAAGATACTTTAAAAAAACAATAGTGCACAGCAAGAGTAATATTGAAGTTGCCTGAGAGATTTCACAAACAGTGCAATTTTTGTTGACTGAGACACATTCACTGAGCTGTCTCTTTGTTAATGATCAACTTTCCATCTTTCCCGCTATGGTAAATATCCAGCAGGATTGAAGAGTCAGCATTCTTATTAACATATTTATCCAAAAAACGTTTTTCTGTCGACAGAAAAAACTCACGAGAAATCACTTCTGTTTTCATCAATTGCATGGACTTCAATGCCTCCATTACTCTATACCGAGGAAGTATCCTCTTCTTCAAGCTGATTGTAAATAGATTTCCATACTTAGCAAGATCATCCAATGGAAGTCCCACAGAATTGACCAGAAAGTCCACATGACGCTTCAAATTTTCCTCTGAAAGCCCCAAAACAGTTGGGTACCGCCTGGATAGGTAAGAAATTTGATTTTCTGAGAAACCTATACTTCTCAAACACTGCAGTTTTCGTTCCAAGGCATCTTTCCTAAGTCCCAAAATTGCACGCAGAGCAATCGCAAACATCTTTGATCCTTTGTTGAACCCCAAATCCTCGGCATGCTTAAATGACTCCATAACTTTTTCCTCGGAAGTAGCGAGCAAACGAGGCTGATTCACCACTAATTGCGACAGTACTTGCCCCTCAACACCTAATCTTTGCAAAAGTGTAATTGCATTTTTCATCCTTTCCTCACTGGAATCAAATATCTTTGCATCCGCATAAACGAGTCTGGAGATATCTTCTTCCTTCATGAATGTCCTAAGCAAGCTGAGCTTAGACTGCATGTTAATATCGACGCTACGGAAGACAAACTTGGGGTTGCGAAGGACAACCTTTCGCATCTGGGCAGGGGTGGTGAAACCCCAGCCATTAAACGACTCCAGAACTTCTTCTAAATTCTGGCCTGACTTTGCATGAAGCAAGTAACTGCAATGCCTAAAGGCTTTTGTGATTTCTTCCTCTGTTAAACCAACTTTGTTCAGCAGAAATTCTCTGGCAACACGGTTGTCTGGTGGAATTTCGGATGGGGCTGCTATTTGGGTGCAGAAATTGGCGAAATTTATGTGGGGTTTTACTGTAAATGCAAGAGAAGGAACCAAATGCATTATCGTTGATAAGTGATGGGATGATAATGGGACTTTCGGGATCAATCGTTGCCATATTAATTGCATAAAGGTCATCTGGGCAAATGAAAAAGGGCCAAAAACAGAGAAAAGCGTGGTAATTCTGAGATCTTGGATAACCTGGAGGACTCGATGCCTGGATCCCCGTATATGGCGGATGCAAGAAATATTTGAGGCCGCAATCTCTTTGTTGAGTAGGGTTTTAAGAGAGTTTCGGGTTCTGGTCTGCTTTAGTTTTATAGAGTAGGAATTTGCGCTGATATGAACATTAGGGTTTAGGGGTAACGAAGAGAAGATAGATGTTTTTTTAGAAAAAACTATTCGTATGAGATGTTCAACATTTGTTGGGAATTGAATTTGGATTGGTGGTCAAAATTTTCACCAATCACTCCACCATAACTCCATCAATATATGTTATATGTATAATTTTATTCATTAATTAGTAATTACTCATTTTTATTTGATATTATTTTATTATTAATTTATATGTTAATATTTTTTTAGTAAATTATTTATTTTTATTAAATTTATTAATATTTTTATTTTTTATATTAATGAAATATTTTTTAGTTGTCATATGTTTGGTAACAAAGTAACAGTAAATAGTCAAATATTTGTGTGGGGTTTTTTGTTTCATAAATAAAGAATCTCAAACATCAATTTGGTGTTGGGCAATGTCATGACTTAAAAAATTAGTGGACCTAATGGTTAAGAACATGTGTTTCCTCCTAAGAGGTCACAAGTTCAAATCTAGAGGGGGCTAGGGTATGTATACCTCCGTAGACTTTACCAGTGAAATCGTTGGGCGAAGGAGGTGTCATACACCAATTGGAACATTGAACATGTTAATAATGATTATTATTTGTGATTGCAATGTAGCTATTGTTTAATACATTGGTATCTTTGGTGTAATCAGGTGTTCTTACATGTAATACCTTGGTTTCGACCCATGCACTAAATTGAGTCATAATATGTAAATGATGTAAATATGCAAGTATGGGTTCCCAATGTAGAGCTCAATGACCAAGGTCTGACTGGTGAATGTCTAGGCATGTATCACATTAATATACATATATGGATCATGTGTTAGGCTTGTCATGGTGAATTAAAGCTATGTAAATATTAATGTTGGAATATAATATATAATCAATAAAACGAAGAGCATAAGAGGGATTATGATTCCAATTGAGGGGAAGAGGAAAGGGAGCCTATGGGAAAGTAAATCCTCCACTACCAAGTGCCAACCTTATAACTCATATATTTTCCACCATGTGCCTTCAATGAAGCCATCTGCCTCCTTTGACTTATTAAAACCAATCATTGAATGCATGTAGAAGGTTGGTGGGGAAATCTTCTCCCATAATTATAGAAGAATGGGTTTGGTGAAACCATCTTGGGGACTGTAAGAGTCCTACATTTCTCCTATCATAAGTAATCTCAGCTATCATTTCCCCAATCCTCTCGTTTTACATTCATTCAAGGATTCTCACGTTCATGCTAAAAGTTACTTATGTGTGTTTTCCATTGATATCCATGGAAAACTCTGGAAAATGATTAAATTCAACAATATTAAAAGAAAATTACAGACGTTTGATGAAAGAATGATGGTTGTAGGTGACCATAGACGCTAGGAAAGTTAGGAAACCTTCACCCATTGTGCATTTTCTACTCATTGGATACTTGAGAGCCAAGTATTGGTCATATAGGCAATTCTCATAAAAACATACAACATATTGGGGTCTTTTTGCCCACATTGAAGGGCATCAGAGAGAAGAATATCTCTAAGGGACTATTGAGCATAGAAAGAGAAGATATTTCTTGTGGTGTATGGGGCAATGAAAGAGAGTTCTTTGGCTATTGATATCTAGATGAAATGCCTTTAATACTCTGTAGTGACTAGATTGGTTGAGCATGAGAGCAAATAGATTTTGATGAAAGAGAGAGAAGCCTCTAGCTTGTTTCCATCACCTTAGTGACCTCGTAACCTAGCTTGGAGGTGGTATCTACACGAGATACCTGCGATTGGGTGGAAAATCTCTCTTACAGGACCAATTTCTAGGACTCTCTTCAGTTAAAAGATAAGCGCCTTATCATTGTTTATGAATATGAAAAAATTATGTTTATTTTATGCGATGAAAAACAATATATCTTGCATGTTATGTGTGATTATTCTTTGTATTGTTCCCTAATGCTTAGACTTGAAACACAAACCAAGTATATAGATAATATAATTGCAAAAAATAGATACAAGAGACAAATAAGATGGAATATGTTAAATATACCCTTGTATTATGATAATAAAAAGAAACAAAACAATGTTCACTTGCCTCTTAAGGTGGGGCAACCTTTCATTGAGCAAAGCTCCAAATACAACAATACCCAGAAAAACATTCCATAGCCTCCTGTCATTTTAAATAAATTCTCAACAGTAAAACTCTAACTACTTATGGTCCCATCGCTAATGAGTACCAACTACCAAGTGGGCCTTATAAGGTGGAGCCTTTTACATTGAATAACTACCCACTACTATCTAATAGGCCTTATTCAAAGACGATGGTTTCATTCAAGGTTTCATTCAACAATTGACTACCTCCGAGGTAACCTAAAGTAGGAAAGTTAGGATAGGACCCTAACATGCCCTCCCCCTTGAAAAATGGCATTGTCCTCAAGGTTGGAAGTGAGGAAATTGTTGCAGAATCACTATTGGTTCCCATGTGGCATCTTCCAGCTGCATATCTTTCGACTAGATTATTACTTCTCGAATCAAGCACTGGTGAAATTGACACTCTCGAGTATACAATATTGTTTTCAATTGCAGCCAAATGGAGCCTTCTTCATAAAGTTCATGGATGTTGGTTTTCACCTTGCAATTTTATCTCGCAACCTTCTACAAGCAAGACACATGAAATATTGGATGAATCTTGGAGTGGGTTGGAAGAGCCATCTTGTAGTTCACTTGTCCAATGTGTTGGATGATCTTATAGGGTTTATAGAATTTTTGGAGAATTTTATCTTTGAGTGATGTTTGTTTATAGGGTTGAAGGTGAAGAAGCACTTGATGCCCTTTCAAAAAGAACATTATCAATGATGTCGATCAACTTGTTGTTTCATTCTATTTGCATCCCTCTCCCTTGAAAAGAAACATTGTGTGGTGAACTAACTCAGTTCACTTACGTAAACATCCAATGTAAATAGGACAGTAGGTTAAAATTCATATAGGATAGTAATAATAATTGAATAGTATATAAGATATGAGATGATTACAATTGAGAATAAAGTTTGTTTATATACCCACGCAGGGGTGCCTTTTTGGTTATTATTTATTATTTATATCATCGCATGTATATTCATGTTATTTATGTTCATTATTTATTTATATCTATTTTTATATGTTCGTGTTCATAACATTGCCTTCCCCTTGAAAATGCTCTGTCCCCAAATCATACTTATGGAAGACTTATCTCTTTCTCTGGCTTGCAATATTGTCTCATGATTCTTCATTCTCGAGTTAGTGATCGTTGAGAACATGAGAAAATAGGATCTTCTAATCGCTGAGTAGAACTGTCGAAATGTAAAAGAGTCTGCCCACCCAAATTCGATCTTATGTGGAACTGGTTGTTTATAGGGTTTTTGGAAAAAACTTGATGTATTTCAACTCCCATGATAATTTCTACTTTGAGCATCACTTGTAGTGGAAGCAATATTCTTCTTCATATCGGTCATTTTTTTTTCTTGATACATTGATTGGTTGAAGTATCAACTTTTGTGATTTGGATGTCTATAAGGCATCCTTGCAACTCGATCTTTACTTCGTATACTTGTAGATTTTCTTGATTAACTTTTGGAATTGAGTCTTATTCATACCCCTGGATTGTTTCTACTTCAACATTTGAAGATCTCTTAACATCAACTGGATTTTTATCCTTTTGATTTGTAAGGTTGATTGGGTTTGTTGATATTATGGTAGCTGTGGGAGGTATTAACCTCCATGTGTAACCCTGACAAGAATAGAATATTTCGGGAAGCAAGAAGAAACCCTAAAGCATTGGACATAACCCTAGAAGACAATTCGGCTAAAGGAAATATTTAATATTGAGTTTTTAGCCTCCAAAAGAGAAGTCGGCCCATACAGCTAAGGAGGAGCAGTATAAATACAGGACGCCAGAGCTCATTTGAAAGACGCAACTCACAACTGCAGAAATTCAGTAGTGCGCACTGCAGAAATTTAGTGTGCAAGTCTGGAGGGTAGTTGCAGCTGCAGTTACTACAAACCCGTAATTTCGATCTTTCTGGGTTGGTCTTTTTGATCAGTCTTGGTTATTTTTGCTTGGTGCATTAGCCTTGGTTGGCTATTGATTTGCTACCAGAATTCTTCTCTGTCAAGGTTAAGGTGCTCATGGGTGGCATTTGTGCCTATGGTTGGGTGACAATATTGCTATATTGTCTATGGTTAAACAAGCACACCCACTTTTCTAACAAGTTATGGGCCCACACTATCTTTGGACAGTCTAACCGCTGGAAGATAGATTGGGAGGATTTTTGCTCAGTTATAGTTGTAGTTGTAGTCAAATTTTTTGTTGCAACAACGAAACCCTAACCCTCTTGTTGAGGCACCTTAAGTGAAGAGAATGACCTAATTTCTGGATAGCCTAAATTGCCCTAGCCTAGTGCACCTTCTGGTACTCTCAGCAAGCTAAGACGTCAAGTTTGAGTTTTTGGTCAAAGTCAAAGGTTGACCAAGTCAAAGCAGTCATGACTTACTCTATGAAGACAAAAAACAAGTTAGAAGTAGCTTCTAACTTCAAATCATGGAAGACAAGTATTGATCTCATTGTTGCCAAGAATAAAGTGTTGGATATCGTGAAATGAAAGATCGTGGAACCACAGTTTGAAGAAGGAAAAGAGAAGGAACCTCAGAACGTTGCAGTTATGGAGAAGTTCAAAGACAATGACATCAATTCCATGAGTATCATAGTGGACTCTGTAAAAGGCCACTTGATACCCTACATCTCTCATCTTGACTCATCTAAGAAGATGTACGATGCTCTAACTAACCTCTTGTCAGCCAGAAACATTGGACAAGTAATGAGTCTGAAGAATGAGCTCTGTGACATGAAAATGAATGATGATGACAACATAACATCATACCTTATGAGAATCTCTCAGTTAAGAGATTAACTACAAGCTATTGAAGAAATCATTTCAGAGAAGGCACTGGTAAATATAATACTCAATGGTCTTCCCAAGACATGGGATGCATTTGCCTCAAGAATGAACACAAGAAAGGAGTATCCCACATTTTAAGAACTTTGGACTTGTTGTGCACAAGAAGAATCAAGGATTAACGCAAAAGAGAAATCCCAAAAGAAATACGATGATCAAGCTTTCACAACAAAGTTCAAGAATTTGAGGAATAAGAATAAGTTTGGCTCAAGGAAGAAACCAAATCAAGAAAAAGATATGTCAAAGATAAAATGCTTCAACTGTTGAAAATATGGTCACTATAGGAACCACTGTCCTAAGTTAAAGAAAAGGAAGGAAACAATCGAAGCAATAGTTGTCGAAGAAAGGGAACCCTCAAAGAAAGTCAAGCAGGATAAAACAGACTTCTTCTTCTAAGTCAAGGTAACAATATTCTTCAAAGCTCTTGTATATACCATGTTTACATAGTTCATATACACATCATGTATATATATTTCTTAGAAGAAAATATGTTCACGGGAAACAATACCTATGGAAGAATAAAAGGATAAGGATTGCTATCATGATGACTACAAGTCAACCAATACACATGAAAAGATGAAGTATGTTGACAATCTTTGGTAACAATTCCTATGGAAGTTATTACATAAGTAACAACTTTGCAGAAATTAGAAAAAGAGGAAATTAGAAAAAGACTTGTGACACTTTGTAGAAGGCAATAAGGATGCAGACGGAAGCATGGACTCTCTTCGATGGAGGGAGTTGATTACAAAATTCCAAAAGAAGAGCATGCATTAATGCATGAAGTAAGGATTAGGAGGGAGCTAATCCTAAATGTTATGATCCATTGAGGATTATGAAGTATCTTTCCATGTTCCAATTGAAAGTAGTAGCCATGATAAGCAACACGTGTTCAATTTGGCTCTAGAAGAAACCTTCTTCGAAAAGAATCCTTAAAGTATCTTTGGTTGTCCATCTACATCCATGATCCTTTGATGAAAGGAAGAATTTGGAATCTTCAGGGCATATAGAAGACCCCATGGACCCAAGAGTTAAAGGGAGACATGAGGAAGAACATGAAGATTCCAAGAAAGAAGGAAAAACAAAAACAACCAGTTATTATACCGAGAATCACAAGACTACCAGCTTGGTTTGACCCCACTAAGAAGCAGTTGAGCATAATAAATGGACGTCATGATAAAGAACAATGTATGTAAGAAAATGTGAAAAAGACTTATGAATGGAAGCATTGCAAGATTCAAAGATTCTTCCAGAAGGAAGGGGAAGACTATGACAACAACTTGTTCTAGTAAACCAGATATACCTCTTGTAGTATCCATGGATTGGAATTTACAGGTAAAAGATTGTTCTTCCCAATAAATCAAGTGAGAAGAATATTATACCAGAAAGAGACTCATGTATGAAGATATAAAAAGACCTTGTATGGATTCAAACAACCTGATGAAGAGTATCTCATATATAGCAGAAGCGTGGTGAAAACTTTCTATGACAGAGATGGTGTATCAGAATAGTTACTCAGAAGTCTGGGATGATGGATTGCTAATCCATGGCAAACTCTCGTGATGACAAAAGAAGTGCTACTTGGATATGTTTCAGTTTGAGCCTTGCCATGATGTTATGAGCTAGCAGGAAACATAAGTGTTGAATTCAACCATGATATATTGTAATGATCAAAGCTATATGAATCCTTAAGAGAAAACTAGTGTTCCATGACAGACCGAAGTACATTGAGATAAAACATTATATTCTCCGTGATGAAGTCCAGGAAAGAGAAGTGGTTCTCCAATATATCTCCACAGTTGAGCAGGTAGCAGTTATTTTGGTAAAGCCTTTGCCCAAGATGAAAAGTTTGCATACTCAAGAAACAAGCTGGGGATCGTGGAAACAAATTCCTTATTGAAAAAGGAAGAGATTATTCCCAGGTTGGGAGGGAGCACTTATATGTTATTGATTTATGGACAATCATTTTTCAGTTTGAAAAATGGTCCAGGATGAGCAATTCCTTTCCAGTTCAGAAAATGGTTTGAGATTTCTGACGGACATGCATTTTCCAGTTCGGAAAATGGTCCAGATCGAATAATCATTTTCGTAATTAAAATGGTCTGATAGATTGTTGATATACCATAGACAATGATTCCCCTTGTGGCTAGTGTGGGGGAATGGTCTAGGATAGTCGTTTTTCTTGGCAGTCACTCTAAGTAGTGGTCAAGTAGAATGGTCTGCCTCATCGGACAATCATTCTTTTGAAGTTCACAATTATGAGTAGTTTCAAAGAATGGTCCATTTTGGAGGTTGGTGCAAGGCAGTCATTCCCTACGGTAGACTCATCTATCCAGGTTGCACTATGATTAGTGTCAGAGGAATGGCCCAGGACAGTCATTCTTCTAGGACATATGTCTAGATTAGAAGAATAGTCATTATATCCCATGGCATGGCTTCCATCATCTGTTGGAATAATTATTCTTCTAGGACATATGTTAGAATTATAAGAATGGTTATTGTATCACTCTGTGGAGTGAGTGACTTATTCAACATCATGCCTGATTACTTATATGGAGTATGGCTTCGAGAGATGATGCAGTTGATGTTATCAGATGATACTAATAGTGATGATGGTGATCGTGATCTAATCATGAGATAGCTTGTCTGGATATGATGATGCTACCAGTTGAATGGTATGTTTATGCTCAAGACCATTGCTTTCAATACCTACCTAGCTAGGAGGGAGTGTTGATATTATGGTAGTTGTGAGAGGTATTAACCTCCACGTGTAACCCTGACAAGAATATAATATTCTGGGAAGCAAGAAGAAACCCTAAAGCATTGGACATAACCTTAGAAGACAAGCCGACTAAAGGAAATATTTAATATTGAGTTTTTAGCCTCTAGAATGAGAAGTCGGCCCAGACAGCTAAGGAGGAACAATATAAATACAGGACATGAGAGTCATTTGAAAGACACTCGCAACTGCAGAAATTCAGTAGTGTGCACTGCAAAAATTTAGTGCGCAAGTCTAGGGGGTAGCTGCAGCTACAGTTACTGCAAACCTGTAATTTTGGTCTTTCTGGGTTGGACTTTTTTATCAGTCTTAGTTATATTTTATTTTTGCATTAGCCTTGGTTGGCTATTGATTTGCTACCAGAATTATTCTCTGTCAAGGTTAAGTTGCTCGGGGGTGGCATTTGTGCCTATGGTTGGGTGACAATATTGCTATATTGTTTATAGTTAAACGAGCACACCCAATTTTCTAACAGTGTATGTATTAATTCCTTTATCCACAATTGGGATTTTTACCGAAGACCTCTCTAGTTCCATAGGTTCATTCCTTGTCTCTTTATCAACCAATGTTTTCTTATTAATAAGTTGCTCTAACTTGTTTTGTAGTGACTTTTTATCACTATTTAACTTCGTAATCTATGTGAGTAAAATTTGATTATGAACCTTTAAGCGTGAGTTTTATTCTTTATGATTTGTCGACTTTGTTCTTGTCTTCCTTCTCAGATTCTTCCTCTTTCAACATTCTAATTTGTTCCAATAATCTTTTTTTAAGGTTATTTAAAATCACATTTTCTTCTTGTTCTTTTGAAAGGTGTTTCTTGAATTCTTTTTCGAGATCTTCTTTTTCTTGTTCTAACTTTTGAACGCACTATTTTGAATTCTTTGACTTCTTGATCTAATTAAGTAACTTTTGAATGTGTTCTTTTAAACGAGAAATTTTTTCGTTTTTATCCTTCATAACTTTGTCAAATTCTTTTTGCATCCTTTGCATTGTTTTTTTTTATATTTATTTTCTTGAAGTATTACTTCTAAGATATCGTTAAAGTCTTCTAGTGTTACTGAATTTTGCTTCGATGTAGTGTCTTGTAACGTTATCATCTTCTCCTTATAGGGGACTATCACAGACTTTTTCTCCATGTTTAATATAAAGGTACCTAGATTTTTAAACCAAGGTAACCCGATAATGATGTCAATTTCTTCTTTATACATAGTTGTGACATAGAATTGAGATATATATTCATATTCATAAATTGTTGCTTGTAACTCCTTGATTTGAAAAATATCTTTCTTTTCAATTATATTCGGTTCTAGAATTAATAATTAATTTGTCAAATCAATATTAATGTAATTTTTATTATAGTCCAAGTTGATAATGATGTTAACCTCTCTTCCTTAAATACTCCCATTTAATGTAGAAAACATGTAAGATGAAATTGGATAACCTTCATAAGAAAATCTTATTTTTTTCTTACTATACTCCATTTTGCTTTTTGTCGATAATTTACGATAATAATTCTTTGATTATGAAGTTTTATATAACTTAGATAATTTAAGTTGGATGTACCTAGTCTAAAAGTCCCACTTTTCGATAATAAATGGTACATTTTCCCTATAAAAATATTCTTAGATAATACTTTGATCCTTTATTTAAGTATAATCCCTTTTATATAACCTTGATTTGGAACTTAGGGAATCTTAGTTACACCTTCCTTACACTTTAACTCTTTAGCTTCTTTAACAAGTGTTGCATAGCAACACAGTCCCTGTCATACAAGTTTGGTCGTGGGCAAGTTCTTTGTCTTAGAATGGTTTTAGTTCTCGTGATATGCTTTATATTTGAACATATATTTTATTTATGGTTTTGAATGGTCAATTATTAGATTTGAAATAAACACTGCATATCCTAAGCTTATTTTAAATTTCATTATTTATGAACACTTGATGACAAGTGATTGCTTATAAACCAAATTTCTAATAAGTGTTCCCTTATTTCAAGAAAAAAACTGATTGAGTATTAGAATATTATAACTACAACATAATGTATGGGTGCAAGCATGGGATTTTCTCGAAGTGGAGTAGGGAATTCCATAATCGTCCACTAGTTCAAATATCTATTGAAGAATCTGCCACCTACAATTGATGAGGACCCATTGTCAATACTCGAAACCTTTTCCATCGTCAATACTCGTCACCTTGGCTTTTGCTTTCTTAAAAAAGAAGAAGGTCATCAAGAGTAAAATGCATAAGCACGGAAAAAGAGATGTTGACCAATGCATGATTGAGACTACCAAGAAAATCATAGTTGATGTGGAGGAAATATCCCAAATTTTTCAAATGATAGTTGACATGAAACAAAAGAATGAAACAATTGTCAATCTTCAAAACTAGGGGGCATATTACAAGGCAAAAAAACATCATCTTAGTGAATTTGTCATGTATACTATCGGTGCAAATGAAAAGAGCATTCCTATAATCACCAAATTCTGCCAGCATGTTTATGTTGCGCAACAGTTTGTTAAAGAGATTGTTTGAAGAAACCATTGCCAACATCGAATTTTTTCATAACACCTTCAACCTTGAAAAAAATCCAAATGACATACAAAAAATTTGCAATTCTTCATATATTCCATAAATTCTACGTAAAGAGAAAGAACAATAAATATATAAAATATATATTATTTTGCCTCTAACCTACAAATTGTTATCCTAGTTCCTCTGACCTAAATATTGTTATCTTGGTTTAAGATATATAATATCCCACACAATCTTGTCGGCCCTTGCGTCGTAGAGATGAATGTAACTGTTGAATCTGAAGGTGTCGCCATGAATGCCTCCAACCATCAAAAGGTTCTTATAATTTACAAACAACAAAATCATCGAAACCTCTCTCGAGAAACCTCAGCCAATCGAAGTTACCACTTTACCGCTTTGTCGACGGTCATATCCCTTACATTAAATACTACAACGATTAAATTTTCCTTAGGAAAATAATTTGAAGTAATATCCTCCTATTGTTGTTGATGTGGATCTACCCTAGTTTAATTAAATTATTGTAGTAAAGATTGTTATGGTATAAACTTTAGACATGAAGGTCAACACCACAGGAAATGGTTGATTATTTCCTGGTTAATGATTTCAGCCTTTCCTGCCTTGCAACCAACAGTCCATTGTTCAAAATATCCCTCCACAAAGTCATAGTAACCACCATGAAAATATAATGTATCCTGAGTTACAAGATATTTTATCCAAGGGAGCGCTAAGAGGTTTGATGAGGAATGATTCACAGACTCCTGAAAATTAAAACATGTTAGCATTACTTTAGTAGTGTGCATCAATGATGCAATGTTAATCACAAGTACTCTACAATAAATAAATAAAACCAGTAAAGTCAAATATTCTTGCAAAAGGAGATGCAAACCTTTTCACAGAAGCTACATTGATCATCCAATGTGAGATGCCCAACAAAATATTTTGTGCACAAGCGTGTATCCTTTCCTATTGTCACCGATCTTTCATTGAATTCACTATTACAGAATCATTAAAAATAGCATAAATCACAAATGTGTGCAGAGTTACTGCTTTGTTGTTCAATCTCTCAAGAAACCTCGAGCCTCTCCTTGTCGGCAACGAGGATCGTGTTCTCTATTCGCTGCCCATTCTTGAAGCTCGCAAAGATGGAAGAATCCAACAAGGCAAGGGCTCGAACGTAGGGTATGTAGACACGTGTGTCATATTTATCCGACCAGGTCAGGCTCTTCACACACACTGTGTTCTTGGTGTCTTATATGTGCAACCTCATAAAATCCTCTACGTCGATGGCCACTGTAGTTTCTAAGATCTTGTTCATGGTGTCAACACTGTGAAGATCCGTCAATGTCGTGGTTTTCTCCCTGAGCGCCCAGTATTATGGTGTAATTTTGCTGCCATGGCCGAAACATAGAGATTTGTCGTGTGAAGAGAAGATGGCCAAAGGGTAATCATGGCCATTGGGAACAACTATTGAGACTCTTTTGACATCGATTCTATCTAGGGTCGTCAGAGCCATGGCTTTCTTGACGAGCTCCAAGATTCCGTAATAGGAGGCTTTGTCTATAAGGGTTTCAATGTCAAATTTTTCCCATGTCAACGCTGAGAGATTTCCCATTTGAAGAATGTCGAGTAGGAGCGCGAACAGATGTAGGTCTCTGTCGAAGAATATTTTGGCGGAGTCTATCGACAAAGCTGAACGGGTGAGGAGGGAGGTTTTCCCTACAGTTTGGAGGGTCGAAGTCATGGTTTTAAGGAGGTTTTCCCTACAGTTTGGAGGGTCGAAGTCATGGTTTTAAATATCTTGCCTCTGACATCAAGCCTCACTCTGTGATTCAATCCCTTGACCCGGGGCCCATCTAATGCTAGGTCGTTCATGGATTCCTTACTGGATTGATCGATGCACTCACTGTAGCCACTGCAGAAGTGGTGCAGTGCTCGTTGCAAAGGCCATTGGAGGGTGTAGGTTGCAAGTCTGATGGAAATCTTGATCCAATTCATGAGGGCAGTGCATGCAGATCACATGGTGACATGCCTCCAATGTATCAACCATCATTGATTGCAAAAACTCGACAGGACTCGACTGCAACAACCATCATCGACTGCAATCCTTTATAGATTACATTTAATGAAAAAATTAATGTTTGTCGCCATCTCTGCAATAAGGGATCGAAGTAGAAATCCAATAATGAGGCAGAAAAATATTAGTTTTGAATTTATTTTAATTTCAATATAATTTTTATTAAGAATCCCCTAAGTTCGACCTTGGAAATGTGAGAAAAATTGAAGTCAATGGGAGAATTAATAGTGAGTCAATGCTCGACTCATTGCTATAGTCCCTGGACCTTCGACAAGGACTATAGCATCGAGTCGAGCATTAAATATATATATATATATATATATATATATGAATTTTAAATGTCTCTTCAATCCTTTTTATAAACCTTTTATTTTTATTAAAAATCATTTTTATAATATAATCCTTTCTTTTTATAACCCTTTAGTCAGACTTCCCCTTTAACTTTTTCAATTAATTTTGGCTCTTTTTAATTTAAAGCCTTCTCAAATTAAAACGTAATGTGATAAGGAGATGTGACCATACAGACAACCACGTGAGGGAATTAATGAGTATGGTTTTACGTAATTACGGTTCTCTTAACCCAAAATTGTGTTCCAATTTAACTACATGGATCGTGAATTAATGCAGTGGTATTGCACTACGGTTGTGGCAACAAAATGGAATTGCATAACTAGAGGTTGTGTCAATTGTATTGTACAGGAACATACAGCGGTGGTTGTGGTACAAAGTACGGACTGTACGACAAGCGATTAAATGTACGGTTTTTTAATTAATGAGGGGACACATACGGATGACACACATATTTGTCTGCAAGGTTGCTACAATTGAAAAAGCTGGCAGTACTGCAGAGTACGTACGGTACTAAATTTTCAGTAGACATTACAGAGTGTTACTTTTGTACGAATTTTATTTAAATTCTTTGATTGTTGAGATTAGTACGGATAGAAAATGATGACAATTTTATGTTTTTCCTCTGGTTTCAATCTATAATTTGCAACAAAATAATTTCAGAGAAGCTCTAAATTTTTAATGGATTTCTTCTTGATTTTCCTTTGATTTTCTTCCCATCATCTCTGTATTAAGTTGTATGACTTGGCAGCAGAATCACTTTAAAGAAATATGAATGTTGAATGGCCAATGGCCAATTTGTTGTCAAAGACTTTGAGAAATCAGACAAACTATGATAAATTGTAGTTGTGGCCAAAGGACTATAGTGATGTTGCCTCAAACAAAAAAAATTTGACCCAATGTCCAGTGGTCAAAGGCTAGGATCAGAAATGAAGCTCTGATACTAATGTGGTGAAGTAACTCAGTTCCCTTACGTCAACATCCAATGCAAATAGGACAATAGGTTAAAATCCATATATGATAATAATAATAATTGAAAACTATATAAGATATGAGATGATTACAATTGAGAATGAGGATTGTTTATATACCCACGTAAGGGTGCCCTTTCAGTAAGATATGTGTCCTTTGATTATGATGCCATGTCTCTTCATTATGTATTAATTAGTATTTCTTATTATTTCTTATTTATATTATTCTATGTATATTCATGTTATTTATATTCATTATTTATTTATAACTATTTTTATATATTTGTGTTCATAACACATTATCCTCAAAGTTGGAGGCGAGGAAATTGTTGTAGAGTCACTTTTTGGTTCCCATGTGACATCTTCTAACTCCATATCTTTCAACTAGATTATTACTTCACAAATCAAGTGTTGGTGGAATTGACACTCTCGGGTATCCAATATTGCTTTCAATTGGATCCAAATGGAGCCTTCTTCATAAAGTTCAAGCATGTTGGTTTGCACCTTGCAATTTGATCCCGCAACCTTCTACAAGCAAGACACATTAAAGACTGGATGAATCTTAGAGTGGGTTGGAAGAGCCATCTTATAGGTCACTTGTCCATTGTGTTGCATGATCTTATAGGGTATATAGATATTTGGCACTATTTTGGGGGGAATTTTGTCTTTGAGTGATGTTTGTTTATAGGGTTAAAGGTGAAGAAACACCTAATGCCCTTTTGAAAAAGAACATTCTCAGTGATGCCGATCAACTTGTTGTTTCATTCTATTTTGAGCCATGACCAAATTATCTTTAAGTGTTCAAAGAATGGCTTCTTTGGTGTGAATTACTTTATTCACTGCATGAATCTTGGAGTTGCCTGGTAAATAGCAAGTCACTAACAAGGGTTTTGGGCCATAGATTGCTTCATAGGGGGTCACTTTTGTAGCTCCATGATAAGTGGTATTGTACCACCATTTTTCAAGGGGAAGTCATTGCACCCATTAATGTGGTTTTTTGTTAGTGAAGCATCACAATATCACAAATAGGTTTGTAAGCACTTATTCACCACTTCAGCTTGACCATCTATTTGGGGATGATGCGCAATGCTCATGTTCAACTAGATACCATGAAGTTTAACAACTCCTGCCAAAATTTATGAGTGAATGTAGGAAATAGGCATGTCATGTAACTTAAAAATTTGATCCTTGAAGACTTGGGCGATTGAAGAGGGAGTAAATGGGTGTGATAAGACACAAAAATGAGCTTACTTGGAAAGGAAGTCGACTACCACCATGATCATTTATTTGTTACCATATCTTGGGAGTCCCACTATAACATCCATAGAGATGTTAGTCCATATGTGTTGGGATCGGTAGTGGTTGCAATGCTCCTTATGTCTTCACTATAAAGATAAAATAAAGGAGTATCCACCCTCCTTAAATTTCTTGGATAAGCATCAACAACCACATATTATTTACCCTTCTTATATATAAAATCATAATCATAACCTAACATCTTAGTGACCAACTTATGTTACTCTAGAGATGATAACCATTGTTCTAAAAAACACTTTAGACTATGATGGTCTATCTTGATCTAGAAATGTATCCCTGTGAGATATGGGTGTCATGTCTCCACTGCATGAAGGATGGCCATCATCTCTTTATTATAAGTGGATTTATGCAAATTGAGGTCAAACAATTTCTTACTGGTGAAGGCCAAGAGGTTCCCTTCTTTCATCAAAACCACTCCAAGACCTCAGCTCGAGGCATAAGATTTCAGGACAAAAGTCTTAGTAAAATATGGCACCAGAGTATTGCACATGGAATTATTTAAAGTTGAGAAGGCCTCGGCTACTTCGCTCCATACAAAAGCATTTTTTTAGCAGCGAAGTTAAGGGGGCAACAATTATTCTATAATTTTTTACAAGCTTCTTGTAGTAGCCTATAAATCCTAAGAACCCATGAAATCTCTTTAACGTCTTGGGATGGGGCCAATCTTGCATAACTGCAAGTTTCTTGGGGTCTACTTGTACTCCATCTTGATTGACAATGTGGCCCAATTATTCAACCTTTAAAGCCCCAAAAGAACATTTGGAATGTTTTAGGAATAGTTAGTGGTCCTACGAGAGTTGCAAGGCTCTGTTGACATGTTTTATGTGGGAATCCCATATTTTGTTGTAGATAAAGATATCAACAAATAATACTAACACAAAATTACGTAGGAAGGATAAAATAAAATAAAATCATGAGGATTTGGAAGGTGGAGGGAGCATTTCCAAGGCCAAAGGGCATCACTAAAAACTCATAATGACCTTCATGTGTGTGGAAAGTTGTCTTAGGTATGGTTGCCTCTTTCATCTATATTTAGTGGTATCTGGAATGAAGGTCAAGTTTAGTGAAAAAGTTGGTTCCATGAAGTTTATCCAAGAGGTCATCAATAATTGGAATGGGGAATTAGCCTTTAATGATTAACTTATTGAGAGCTCAAAAATTATGACACATGTGCCAATATATTCCTTCTTTAATACCATGACCATTGGTGATGAGTAGGGGTTGGTACTAGGATGTATGAATCCAACCTCCAACAATCTCTGAACGATCTTCTCTATTTCAATCTTCTACACAAAAATATGCCTATAAGGACACACATTGGGTGGTAGACTACCTAAAATCAGGGGAATACCATGGTCATGCTCCCCCTGTGAGAATGGTAAACCCTAGGGTGTTTCAATTATATATTGATTTTTAGAAAATACCAACTACAAATCAAAGTGAATCTCCTATGGCGGGGTGTCCACTACTTGTATGGAATTGAAATGAGCAATACGTGACCTTTCTTTAGTAACTTCTCCATACGATGAGAGGCGATAATTTAAGGGGAAAAAGATGTAAGCCCCTTGAGGGTATGTTTGTGTTGTTCCTTAGTGAAGCTCATGTATAAGTACTTGAAATCCATGGTGTTAGGTACCAAAGTGTGTAACCATTTTGCTCGAAGAACTACATCAAAACTGCCCATTTCAATAGCGAGGATGTGAGTTTTGAGATGATACTTGCTGATTTGTAGTTTCAAATTTTCACATTGACCACCACATTTCATCATTACTACCATTGGCTATCGTAATTTGAAAACTAGGTATAGGGAAAACACAACAATGGGTTTCTTCAACCACTCTCTTATGAACAAAATTGTGGGTATTGCCAATGTCAATCAGTACAATCACTTTGTAGTGCTTGATGTAACCAATCAACTTTAATATTTGGAGTGTTGAGCACCTTGATAAGGCATGTAAAGAAATTTGGAGTGCCTCACAAGAAGCTCATATGTTGTGATGGAATTTGGCTCAATTTCTAAAAGTTGTGATGGCTAAAGAATCTACCAACCTTCTGTCTATTATCATAGCAAAAAGACATTATGGTCAGAACAAATTTTGTGTATAACATGCACTTTTTCTATTGTAATATAGAAATCTCTTTCTTTTTCCAAAACAAAAATGTGAGATCATGTTTCTATAGATAAAATGGAAAATGATAATAACATCATACTTCATGTTACATCAATAATCCCTTAAAAAGGGTATTCTACAGCTCATCCAAATTATGTTTGATGATATGAATCACAAAATGGTTAAAATCCCTTAATTGATTTTCAAAATTAATCAAAAGATATAAAACCTACACTAAATACTAAAACAACAATGTGAGGTCATCTATCCATCCATTCCTACATATATGCATACATCCAATCATCCAAGGAAACATGTAGGTTTGCAAGGCATAAAGGACCTATAAAACATGACCCTTTAGAAGTCTACAAGGCAACAAGATCAACCTATGGATACATTAACAATTCAAAGTTTAAGGAAACACAAACAATCTTGAAGATATCATATCATGTTCACTACTATACTTAGGTTTGAATTTGAAAATGTGCCTATACAATATTAGCATTTATATGGCTCGGGTAGGTCATTCTTCTTCTCGCCCCTATTGCCACCATATGGTCGTCTCATGGATGAAGTGGCAGAAGTAATAAGTGATTGATCCGCTGGCCATTGCAAAGTCGCACAAACAATGTTGCAAGTTATAAGCAATGTTCTCCATGTGCTCCCCTATCCCTTAGTATCCATTTATAGTGAAACTATTTGCATTACAATCAAAACAAGTATGGAATGGGGATCTTCTTATTTCTGTAATGTAATGTATTGTATCGATCAATGTAGCTACATAAAAATTAAAGGGGCTCGCATAGAATTACTTAGTTGGTTGAACATGGAGAAGCCATAGATTAGAACTTAGTTGGTTGAACATGAGCTCTCAAAGGGTTGTTGGGTGCACTCATAGTATGGCCTAGTTTTGGAGTACTTCTACTGAACTTATCGACATACTTTTGCTTTGCAATTGCTTCAACACCTCATCTATTGCGACTAGTCTTAAGGTTTCTAAGGTTTCTAAAAACGTTGTGAAGAATGAAACGCCACCCAAAATAAACGCCTTCATGCACAACATCAACCATTTCTTATGCTCTTTCCCTTCCCACCTTTTCTCCTACAACCTTTGCTTCTAGGTAAACTGTAATTGGTTCAACCAACGTTGGATCAAAGGCTTTCACAAGCTATCAAACAAGAAGGGATAACACAAACTACACCTTTGGTAAAATCAATAGGAATAACAACTATAAGAAGCTCTCCAATTGTGACAACTCTCATCGGATCGAAGGGATGACTTTGCTCAACAAACAACCGATCGACGATAGTGATAATTGAGAGCCAATTTCTCCATAACTAATTTAGCCTCTAAGAATCATTATGTAACCCACAACTCTAACCATTGTAATTTCCCCAATTCTAGCATCTTAAAATGGGTATAGCAGAGTGGGATTCTTCTGCTCTTCGTGGCCTTGAAAAAATGAGACCACAACATGAAAAAACTATGTCTTCTCTCATCCATAGGGCACAGAGGGGTTTACAGGGCTTATGGAGAGCCTTATGAGGCTATCCAAAATAAAATAACTCTATCTTTCTAGACATAGAGATGTTACTCATCCATGCAGGAGAATCCATGTACAACCATGGGATCTCTAATACTAAGTTTCTAGAGTTTTTATATAGATTTTCTAGACTCAAAATCTCAATATCACCATCCCTTATTTCCTTAACTTCTTAGCTTAATCTTTATTATACTTGAATTTCACCTTTCTTCTTGATATCTTCTTTCTGTAGTCGTTACAAGAGATAAACATCATTTTAGGGATGAGAAGTGCCATGGATTGTCGTTGGATTCCTTCATGCCTAGAGCTTCTTTCTTTAGCAATAGCAATAGATACCCTACCTTAATGCTTGTTATAAGTTTGGAGGTGGTTGCAATAGCACTTAAGAAGAAGCTTACAAATATTGTGCAAGGATAGTGGGAAGAAGCAAGACCTTGCAAGGATGGTGGGAAGAAGAATTGAGATGGAGATGGGCACTTCGGGTAGTTAGGAGTATTGAAAGCTAGGGGTTCTTGGGGGTATTCTTCCTTTGTATTATTAGGTAAAAGGCATCAACCTAGACTGCATGCCCCCTTTATGTATGTTTCAAAGTGTTCAAAGTGTTGTTCCCTCTTGACTCCGGTATCATTCTATGTGCATACTAGAATAACATGCATGGTTCGACTGGTTTGTCTACTTACTAAAATGGCCTTCTAATAAACGAGGCCTACTTACTGAAATTACCTTCTAATAAACTAGGCGTTAATAACTCCTTTTTCAAAGGTAGGAGAATAAACAAGGCTTTGTTTCCCATTGTTGCATCATTTGTCCCAAAATTGGAGCTATTTCCCATGGATGAATATAGGGGGAAATATGCAAGCAAGCCAAGAAAAAAGTCAAGAAACTAAGAGTGGGAAGTGGAAGACCATTGACTTTGCAAATATTTATTATTCATGCATGCACTAATGAAGGAGGGAGGGATATTTATTATGCGCTAATGAATGAAGGACAATAATAAGATATTAAGGAGCGTTATAGAATGAGAAACAAGAAGATGTTAGAATGAAGTAGGAGAAGGCTCAACCATTGCATTTATAGGGGTATCACTAACCTTGCATTTGCAAGAAGTTTGTGCATGATTGGAAGGTGGCGACTTGCATGGTTGGAAGGTGGCGACTTTCATGGTTGGAAGGTGGAAATTTACAAGGACGATGCAAGGACATATGCAGAGAACAGGTGGTGGCAGTAGGAAGAGATCAAGCAGGTGGTGGCAGTGGGAAAGGGTATCAACTACAGCGAACATTGACTGCAGTGACCAAGGCATCGACTGTAGTGAACTATGGTTGAGTGCTCTAATATGAAAATATGCAGTGTTAGAGCCTTTAAACCATCCACTCATTTAATTTATAATTGTAAATTAGATTTTTTATTTGACAAATAGAGGGAAATAGACATACACCAGGCCCAATTATTTCGCATCATAGTTTGTCAACCAATAAAAAATTAAACATTGGAAATTAAAATATTCAACAAATAAATTTTGTTTTTTAACAAATACAAATTAATATAAGTTTTTTCCAAAACATTGGGATGTCGTACATTCACCAAATGAAATGATATGAAGTCAAAGGGATTTGATCACCACGTGAAAACTATAGTCCCTAACAGAGGCAAGGACTAATAAATTGGAAACATAAACAATCTTAAAAATATTATATCATGTGACTACTCTATTTAGCTTTGAATTTGACTATGCACCTATATAATATAGAAAAATAAGCTTGTGTAGTAGGATGACAAGAAACTACCAACCAAAACCTTGTTTTCTATAATAATAATAGTAATAATAAAAATAAATGTATATATCGGTTAGGGATAATAAACAATTACATCAAAGAAATGAAGTAGCATTACAGAGTACAATTAGATTTCTTATTTAACATTGAATTAAATCTCTAAATATTTTAAGAACACATAATTGGTAGTATTCTTCAATAATTTGATCCAATAACTAGGTTTATTTTTTACAAAAATGAAGTCTTTGTTAACAAGACACGTATGCATTCAGATCGAGCCATAGCTCTATTATGTAAAATAGCAAGTCATCAATATGAATGCAAGAGCTTGTATGAAGAATTTTTCGAAGAAACCCCATTCATTTTAAATTAAAAAATGGATGCGATTTCTTCGAAAAATTCTTCATATGTGATGATACTACTCACAAAAGTCTAAGGTTTGAAGTTCACAACATATAACAGAAAGTCACATACTAATAAAAAATCAACATTAATGGTGTATCTCTCTAGTACCGATATAAGAAATCTAATTATGCATTTATAGTCAATGCAAGGCAAGAAGGAGGGTGAGTTATACCTATAATTGAAATGAAAAGATTGAAAGAATATTATCAAATCACTCCTATTTTAAAATCTAGTCATTAAAAATGTTAAGTGGTAGTGGCATGACTTTGACATTACAAGAACCCTTTTTGGACTTATCTTGTGCTAGGGAAGAGATAGAATCATAATAAATTCAAGCATATCTCCTTGGAGTGGGCTAACTTAGGAGCAATCTTCCCTCTCGAGTTACTTTTTCGACCTGTTTTCCGGCTATGTACTTTTAAATTTTCGGTCAATCTAAAAGTCTGATCGGTTTTCAAAGCATTTGGGTTGGTTTTAAATGGGACAAAACCCCTGGGGTAAGATTCTGAAATGTATGGAACTTTGATCCATGCCAAACTCAGGCTACCAGTGAAAATCTGGTCGGATTCAGGCACGTTTTTTTACCAGAAAAGAGGGAAGATTGCTCCCTAGTTAGCTTACTCCTATCTCCTTTACGAAGGGTCCCATGGCCAAAGAAGATACTTCTTAGATAGTAAAGACTATATTGACTTTGTTCAAATCCTTTTTTACATAAATTTCTCTCTTACAAAATGAGTGAAGAAGAAACAATCGATGACTTGAACCAACTATGGTTGCATACCAAGTTATGTAGTGTTTATTTTAATTATTCATTTTGATTTGGTATTATTTTATTGATAAATTTACATGTCAACATTTTAATCAATAAATTATTTATTTTTATTAAAATTATTAATATTTTTATTTATTTTATACTAATGTAATGTTTATTAGTTAACATGTGTCTGATAATAGAGTAATGATACGTAGTCAAATCATTGTGTAGAAGAGGTTTCTTGTCCCACAAACAAGTGGTCTCATACATCAATTTGGTGTTCAACAATGCCATGACATTAAAAAATAAATTATTATTATTAGTAGTAGTATTATTATTACTAGTACTACTACTACAATAGGCATTCCAAAATGAAGGAAGGTGATTGTATTGAAAATATGGTTGGAGAAGGTACATAAAGGCACATGAAGGCCAACCAAAAGAGGTAAGAGAGGTTGTTCTATAAATAAGATATGAAGCACAAGATCGTTAATCTCTGCCTTGGAGGTTGATGTAGCAATTTGTAATTGTTGTGTGGAATATAGAACATGCAACAATGATTGTTATTTATTATTGCGATGTAGTCAATGTTCAATACACTGATATTTTGGTGTAATCAAGCATTCTTACATGTAATACCCTTGTTTTGATCTATGGACTAAATTGAATCATAACATGTAA
>JASDQU010309804.1:6439-19725 GCA_032191745.1 Picea mariana | reverse complement strand
TCTTGTTAGATGATTCAGCCAGCCCATTTCCTTGAGGGTAATAAGGAGTGGAATGACCAAGAACGATATTGTACTTCTGGCAGAAGTCGATCATAGCCATGGATTTGAAGGCCTGGGCATTGTCAGTAACAATCTTTCGGGGACATCCGAATCTTGCCAAGATGTTATCTTCCAAGAAGTCGATCACCACCGAGTCTGTTGCCCTTTTAGTTGGAATTGCTTCCACCCACTTTGTAAAATAATCTGTAGCCGTTAAGATCCACTTATGCTGAGCACTGGAATGAGGGTTAATTTCTCCTATGAAGTCTAATCCCCATTGTTGAAATGGGGCTTCAGTTTTAACTGGAACGAGTGGTAGTGCAGGTAGCTTTTGCTTACCAGCGAATATTTGACACGAGTAACAGGCACGTACTTTAGCATTAACGTCCGAAAATAGTTTCGGCCAATAGTATCCGGCCCTCAAGATCTTGTAGGTTGTGGATCTCCATGCATGGTGTCCCCCGCAGATTCCTTCATGAAACTCTTCTATAACTCGCGGAGTTTCTGACTCAACCAGACAAACCAGTAAGAACCCGAGTGGATCCTTCCAGTATAGTTGATTCTCTGAGATGCAATACTTTACAGCATGGAGTTTTAAAGTTCTGTATTTGGCTGGTGTTAGTCCATTTGGACACTTCAGGTTTAACAAATAAAAAACTATATCTTTATACCAGCCTGACGTTATGAATTTTTCGTCAACCTTGTTTGGATATGTCTGGTCATCCGACTCTTGCAAATGTGTGTCTTCGCCTTCCCCTTGTAGGCATTTGATGTCAAGAGCTCTAAGGTTCGACTCGGCCAAGAGTTTGGCCAGACCCTTTCCCTTTATCAATTTAGTTGGCTTGATTTCCAGGTCAAATTCTTATATCTTAGCGAGCCAGCGCCCTCGTTTTCCATCACTGTCAGGCTGTACCAATATATCCTTCACAACACTAGTTGGTACGTATGCGATGATTTTTGAATGTAGAACGTAAGTTCTGAATGCTTTCAACGCTTTCACCATTGCGTATGCCTGTTTTTCTATTATGTCATATTTTAGTTCGGCGTCCCTGAGGCTCTTGCTAAAAAACGCGATCAGGCGTTCAAAGCCTTCATTATCTTTTTGTAGCAACACCGTTGCGATAGTATGTTGAGAAGCGAATGAGAAGATAAGGAAATATTTCAAGTAATCTGGACTTGTTAACACAGGAGCTTCGCTGATGACTTTTTTAATATGTTCGAACGACGCTTTGGCCTCGGTCGTCCAATTTACTTTGCTATCTTTCTTTATCATTCCTATGATCAATTTGAAAATCTCAGCGAAATTTGGTATAAACCTTCGTAAAAAATTTATTGTTCCCAAGAAAGCTTGAATTTCTTTAACATTTCTAGGAATCCTGATAGTTTGTATCGCTTCAACCCTTTTAGGATCAATCTTGATCCCATCCTTAAATACGATATGTCCCAGAAGCTTACCTTCCTGCATAGCGAAATGTGATTTCTTTGGGTTCAAGGACAGACCATACCTGCGACATTTTTCGAAAGTTTGTTTTAAATGGATCAAATGTTCTTCATCGGTTTTAGAAAAAACCGTTAAATCGTCAAGGTAGATTACTACAAACTTATCTCTTTCACCAACGAAAGCGATATCCATGGTGTGCTGGAAGGTAGCCCCTGCATTCATTAAACCAAAAGGCATTTTATCATACATGAATGTACCCCATGGTGTGGTGAAAGCGGTTTTTTCTCTGTCTTGCTCGTTCATGGCGATTTGGTTGTACCCAGAAAACCCATCTATCATAGACATTCGATTTTCTCCAACTACCTTTTCTAGGACGTGATCCATTTTAGGAAGTGGATAATTATCTTTAAGGGAGGACCTGTTCAAGTTCCTGAAATCCACACACAGTCTGATTTCTCCGTTCTTTTTTCTGACAGGGACCAAATTTGCTACCCAGTCCGAGTACCTTAAAGGTACAATTATTTTCGCATCTAGGAGCTTCTTAACTTCCTTTTCGATAACGGGCAACAAAATGGGGTTAAACTGCCTGAGCTTCTCCTAAAAGGCTTGACTCCGGGTTTCAAAGGTATCTTGTGCTCAATTATAGAAGTATCATACGTTCGAAGCTCATCATAGGACCAGGCGAAAACGTATTTATACTATCTGAGTAAGTCCCTATACTGGTCTTTTACCTTAGGAGGGAGAAATTTAGATATCTTTACTATCCTAGAATCTTTTTCAGTTCCTACGTCGCAATCCTCCACTTCTTCTGGTTCGGGTTGTAAAGTGGACTTCACAGGTATGTCGTTCTGATCGAAGAGTCTTTCCAAAGGAATTAAGCCTTTCGGGATTTGGTTATTTTTAAGGACCAACATGTGATGATCCGCTATCTTTTCTCGGAAGGTTTTAGGATTTTCTTCTTCTTGCATAATCCATCTCGGGTCATTTTGGTTTTATTGGTCTGGATGGGTTTCAGAGAATTCACCTATGGCTATGAGAAATTTTTGAATTTGTTCGTCATCTTCAAAGACCTGCCAGTGTCGGACATTGTCTGGTATAGAGGGCTTATATCTGATTTCAATATGATATTTCAGTTTAACATTTGTGGGAGGGGAAAAGGTTGAGGCTGCCTTAGCTAATGCGTCAGCATGTAGATTCTCTGTGCGAGGAATAAAATGGATTTTTATAGATGAGAAAAAATTCTCCATTAAATCCCAAGCGCAATTTCTGTATGTTCTCAATCTGGGATGTTTGGCTAGGTATTGTCGGTTTACTTGTTTTACTATCAATTCAGCGTCACCGTAAATCTCCAAGTTCTTTATGTTTAACTTCTTTGCAGTCTCTAAACCTAAGACTAATGCTTCATACTCGCATACGTTATTGGTGTAATCTATATCCCACTACAAGCGATATGAGAAAGGAACGGTAAACTTACCTTCGGGTGCTACTAAAAGTATGCCAGCACCAGCTCCTTCAGAAGATGAAGCACCATCGAAGTACATTTTCCAGATACCGCTTTTGCATAGTTCTTCGGTCAAGGGGCTAAGCTCTTCTTGTTTGATATCAAGTTCTTCTGGATGTCCCTCTAAACCATCATCAAAAGACAATATGAAATTTCCCAGATCTTGGTCTGCAACGTAAATGGGAAAGTTATTTGGGTTCTGAGGATCACTGACAGTATATGCTAATCTTGTTTCTCGGTACAAATGGGTAAACTGTCCACCGAAAACTGGGATTGTGGCATATGACATGTCTAATTGTAGAGAACCTCCCAACTTGGCTCCCCATGATCTGGATAGCAACATACCATATTTCGGGGGAATATCTGCAATAACCACATCCATCAGGATACTCTTGACCGGGACCTGAGCTAGAGTAACTACCAGATCTTTTATCATTCCCATACATTTAACCTTTCTTGAATCAAACGAGTATAGGTCTCCATAGGGTCTAGTGATCTGTAGCCCCAACCTCTCCATTATAGTTTTGGGCATAACATTATGTGAAGCCCCGGAATCTAACATGCAGTTATGCAGTAACTGGTCATGTATATTCAGAGTGATGTAGAAAGGAGCGACATTGTCTCTGAATCCCTCAAAATGAGGACCAAAGGTGATGTTAGGTCCCTCATCTTCTAGGTTGATAACATCGGAGTGACTTTCTGGCTCATAAACGCCCATCACTTTGGCGATTTGCTTCCGATAAGTGGGGTTTTTTGCTAATTCTACCAAAGGAATTGGTATCTTAATTTTGTTTAATTCGTTTCCAAAATTGTAAGATGTATTGGCCTTGTCCGTTTCTTTGGTTAAAACTTCTGGGTTTTCTTTTTCCAACTTGTTTGTCTGGATCACTTTATCACTCGTGATCTTAGTCGAAGCTGTAACTTTATCTCTTGGTCCTGTTTCCTTTGTTTGGGCCTCAACCTTTTTCATCTGAGACTGTTGAGTTTTTGCTACCTTGTCTTATTGCTGGGTAACAATGCCTCTTCCAAAGGAGGTTCGTGAGATTGACCCCTTGGCAGGATTTTCTTAGGTTGTTCAGTTGAGGTGGGCTTATTTTTAGATCTCAGATTGTATCTGGGTTGGAAATCAGCCGCTATCATTTCTGTTTCTGGCTAAGATAAGCAGAGGTCAGTATAATCACCTTCTTCTCCTTCATTGGAAGGTTGAGGAGTATTTAAAGATTCCTCATACTCTTCCCTGGTCAAAAATGGCTGTGAACATTCATCTCCGAAACATGCAACTTCATCCTCCGAATCTCCGAAATCTTGGAGGTCACTTGTTCCTATAAAATTTTCATTTTTTAGGGGAGCTTGTATTTTTTGATCTTCATTCTTTATTTGCCTCTGTTGATTTTGGGGATTTGGGTTTCTCCTGAAGTCCCTTTTGTTAGAAGAATCAGCCTTAGCCTGATCCAATTCCATCCTAGAGATTTTGTTAGACAGATCTTTAATTACTCGGGCCATATCATCCACTCTGTCATCAGTGTATCTATTTGACCCGAAAGGACCTGCTGGTTCCTTATAGCGTCTATTATCACGGTTGGTTGTTTCTACTTTAGCCTTCATCTTACCTGAAGCCATCATGTTAGATTCTATTTCGACAACATCGTCTTGCATTCTATTCAGTGTGGCTCCTCTTCTTTCTCGCAAAAGTAGGGCAAAATCAGGTTCGAAAGCTCCCGCAAAGGGTACTTTGGCTGAGGGTTGGGAAGGTTTAACAGCGGCTGGAATTTTATTATATAATTTGTTAAATCTCAGAATAAATTCCATAATTGTTTCTGAGTTCTTTTTCTTTAGAGACCCAAACTCGGTAAGGTAGTATAAATGGTCCTTTCGCTCTCCCCATTGTCTGAGGAAAGCGTCTTCCAAGGCGTTATATGTCCGAATAGACGCTGCAGGAAGATTCTGAAACCAAGTTCGGACCTGTCCTTCGAAGGTCTGGAAAAGTAGTCTTGAATAGACATCCTCGTGTTCAATACCGCAGATGTCTGCGAACTGATCAAAAAATTTTATATGCTCGGCTGCAGTCAAATCTCCTTCTCCGGTAAACTTAGGAATATTTTTGATGTAGTTGTCAGGTAGATCATGGAGTTGAGCAGGTAAAACTAGGGGAGCGTATCTTGCCGCTACTTTTGCAAATACTCCGGGAGGAGGGACATTTGGTTGTCCTCCACCTCCTGCTCTGACACCTGCCATCGACTTGGGAGTGTGAAATGAGGGTGTAACACACTTTTTTAAATCAGGTGAAACCGGAAAGTTCTGATGAAGAAAGGAGGGTACGTCAAATGATAACGATCTTTCCAAAATACCTTTTCCTTTGTTTATAGATGGATGGGGCTCACTCCTAAATTCAGAGTGGTCTTTTTCGAGATCTTTGGCATCAGACAGAGGGCTAACGGAAGTAGGAGGTTCTGAAGCCGATTTAGTCTTTAAAAGAGGATTTTTGGATTTATTAACTGATGTGGTTGGCTCAAACAAACCTCTCGCTCTTAAGATCTTTTCAGGATTATTAACAAGCGTAATCAACTTGCCACTCGGGTTCTGTCTGGTATGCCTTCTACCAGACGTCAGCTTGTGTTTCAGTGGAGTCGCCAAGTGAAAGATTTAAACAAGCCTTAAAACGGTGTGTACTCTATGTTCACTATCAAAGAGTAACACTATCAACGAAATAATTTGTCGTTTTCCCAGAGAAAAGATTTCGTAACTTCGCTCCCCGGCAACGGCGCCAGAAAGATGTTGTTCCTGAGTCTGTACTTAAGGCTTTAAAGTACAGAGTCAAGGCATCCGAAAGTATGATAATGGTCGATAAAGGATTTCATTAACCTTCGGTATAGGAAGCTAATGAAGGTTTCTACGTTCACGCTGTCTAACTTCCAACTGTTCCCGTATAGCAATATCTCGTTCAATGGCTGCCCATGAACGTTCTAATTCTTCCCGGGTATTGGCGGTTCTAAGGATCATGTCGAAAAGACTTAACAAGATATGTGTTTGATCTGATATCTCGGGTTGAATATTAGGTTGGGTTACTGTGGGTACAGTCATTGAGAAACAGTAAGAGTATGGAAATGATTTAACGAGAGATTTTAATCACTGATTCAATTCGGTCGAGATGAGAGAAATCTTCGCATGAGGAACGAAATAGGAATACAAACTAAAGGCCCTTTCCCGTCACTGCATGATTTTTAGCAAAATGTGTGAAATGAGAGAAAAACATCTAGTTGCAAGTAACGTAAAATTCCTATCGGTAAAAAACTCACGTATACACAGAAGAAGAGATTGACATGAACATAATTGACATGGTGCAAGTAAACATAAAATTCTGTAACTGTAGCTTGGTCTTACACCTGCTGATAGCCGGTGCAGAGGAAGGACAAGAGACAATCACCGAAATATGGACTTCCTTCACTATAGTAGTGGTCGCACTAAGTTATAGTGATACCTCTCAATTATGTAGAGCAAAATGAAAAGAAACAAAGGACATAACAAAATGAATTAATTGTGTAGAGAAAAATGAAAAGAAACAAAGAACATGACCAAACAAACTTGAAATACAGTCGGGACAGGATCGGGAATCTTGAATTTGCTTTGTATTAACTTCCTTCATGGGAGAACTCTGTTACAATGAGCACCAAAAAGTCCAGCCCTTTTCTCTTCTTTTTGTGAGGTATTTATACAAAATTTTGCCTCTTGGTTCAGAGGAGCCAGATTACTCCATCTGTCCGAAACCGTTTTCAAAAAAGTGCCAGATGATGGTTTTTGCTTAGATTTAACACATATGATACATTTGTCCAAAAAATGAAATATAGGCTGTGAAGGTTTTGCACTGACAGCTGGGGGGAGCGAAATAACTCCATTTCACCGATTCTATCTTTAAGAAGTGCTAGGTGCCCGTCCTCGCATGGATTCAGTGTACCTCATACACCTGTGTATGAACTGGGTGACAAGCTGTGAAGGATCGGCCTGACAACGAGCTTCGGCTAAATAACACTCTCGTGCCAACTGTGGAAGCTTATCATCTACTTGTATATCAACGAGTTCAAGGGCGCCAAGCCGTGCACTGGGTTGAATCAAATGTTTGTTGATTTGAGTTGGGTCCACCCTGTCCATTTTGGAGATTTCTGCTGAATTTCTCTCATTCTCCTCTTTTATGTCGAGAGAAATCCGGTCTATATTTATCTGCCTCAGCGCCTCTGTGTCGCCTCCAATCTCTATCCCTATCTGCTCACCATTTATATTATTGATGGCCTCTTCTAACAAATTTGTTACTTTTTGAGCCTGCTCCTTGCTTAAAGCAATATCCCGTTCCCAATTCTTTAACAAGATATTACCTCTGGTTTGTTCGGCAATGGTGAGCCCGGGAGGCCCTGAAAACCTGTTGTTGGTCGCTATCACTGCCTCTTGGAAAGCGACTCGAGCAACCTCTGCGTTCCTTTCTTTGTTAGTCAGATTCTCAGAGATTTGTTGAATTATCAAGCAGTCTTCTCGAATCTCTCCAACTTTGTTTAGCAGGCTCTGTTTAGCAGAGAAGATCCTGCTCCGAATATCGGTTGCTCAGGATTTAATGGTCTCGATGTCAACCGTATTGCTTTTTGTGACCTCCAACTGAGCCTGCAGCTGTGTAATCATATCTCTCTGCTGGCTTGATTGTACCCGACCATCTCGGATTGTAGAATTCGCTTGTTCTAGCTTGGTCTTAAGGACTTCACTTTCTTTCTTGTTGGCCAATTGGGCCAACTCGATTTCTTCGCTTACTTGACTCCTCGCGCTTTCTGCTGCCGAAGCCACCCTAGCCTCAAGAGTCTTGATCAGTCGATTTTTTGCTTTGAGCTGCCTTTTTAACATTTCGACCGAATATTGGTTTGCCGTCGCGTACGCTCCCAGCGTTCCTGCGATTTCAGTGGCAAACTCATCCTTCTTTTTATTTCTCCCATCGGTCATCACTTTGAATTTCTTACCAGTGGACTCTCCCTCTTGATAAAATTCTCGCTTTACCACAGCTTTCCTCTTTTTGTCAAAGAAGAATTCGTTAGGAGGGAGTTCCTCTGCTCTTATAGGTCTCATCTCTTCACCAAATATCCATCCTTCACTAACGCTTCCCTGTGCCGACTACAAGGGTGTGACAGAGGCGATGGGTTGCCCAATATGCTTCGCACCCTTCCCTGGTGTGCTGAGTGGATCTTGCTCTTTCGGGGGATCAGAGGTCTTCGTTCCCGTCTCCGGATTCTGAGTTTCTGGTGGGTCTATGTCTTTTATTTCCACCTCCGGACTATGCTCCTTAGGAGGATCAGTATTCTCCTTTTTTGTTTCGGGACTTTTCTCCTGTTCAAGGCTCTTCTCCTTGTCTGGATTTTTCTCCTGTTCGGGGATTTTTTCCTTTTCGGGCTTCTCCTCTTGCTCTCCTTCCTGACGCTTTTCGGGGTTAGAGGTTTGCCCCTCAGAACTTTCAGCTTCCTTTTCTTTATCCTTAGGAAGTCCCAAACCCCCCAGCACAACGGGGAGGCACCTTTTTCGATGCCCCTGAAATTTTAAAACAGAAGCTCTGTCCTCGGTCGCTAGGGACCTGATTCGAAATTGCACCTCCGAATAGGACCTTGCCCCTCGGAAAACATCATCCGAGGGAAAATATTCATGTTCAAACCTCTTTAATCCACAATTGCCCAAATGGGTGCTTACGATTCTCTGCGGATCATGCTTTTTGTACTCAATGTAGGCTAGGCTCAAGTCTTCTAAGGCTGCAGCCTCAGCCTTAGCATGTCCGAAATCTAACAATGAATATGAATTTAGCCGAATAGGAAAAGATGTCCATACCTTCTTGGCTGACGCCTTGAGTTCTTTGCTTACTCCGCCGATTACTGTCTGCCGAGCAATTTCGCGACAGGCCAGCTTGTCGGGAATGAACAGCGGTAGTGTTGAAGGAGGAACAGCAGCTCCGAACACTCTCAAATAAGAGAATTCTTCTTCTACGTACCAGTCTGCAATATGGCTTAGATTCTCGGCAATGCTATCCGAGATGCGGGGTGGCAAAAGGCCAAAAATGGTGACGTGTAGGGGCACCATCACCCAGTTAAAAATCTCATAAATAAACTTGTTCGCGTTATTTTCCCACAGCTTATTGTGGTACTCATGAACAGTCTTCTCATGGGTCGGACTCCAAGCCCACTTCATCAAAGGAAAGGGCGTCAGGGAGCATATTGCGTCCATGATATACACGGACATGTAGAATCCATCTGGTTTCCCGACTGCCTTTTTCTCCCGGTACTCGGTGATCCTGTTGAACAAACTATCGGAGAGCATTTTTGCCCAATTGAATGAGAAAATTTCTGCTACCCGATAGATGAGAGGTACCCACTGGATGTAAAAATGTGCGGTATCCTCCCATCCGAAAAGCCGACAAGTCATCATTGCCACATACATAAAATTTGCCTCCAACGAAGAAATTGAATACACGCCCTCGTTATTTACTGTGAATGTCGCGGGACGTGACACCCAATCTTTTATCAAGCCTGGCAAAGTTCTGTCAAATTCCTCACACTCTTTCTTTTTGAATTCCGCCAGGAACTCTTTGCCATATGTATATTCAAAAGTCGTTGGAAGCTTGTACATAGACTGGATATGTTCAGGTCTAAAAGTCCCGACCATGGCTTGTCGGTCACTCAAGATAGTTCTGGAGGATAGGTCGACGTGATCCAATGCCCATCGGATCATATCGTAGTATGGGAGCAACCGAGGCCTGGTTGCAACCAGGTGCATTCCCAACTGAACAATTGCCTTGTACTTAGTGTTCATGTCGTCTTTCACAATATCAAGGTTATCGTCATTAGAATCTGAACAGTTAACCAGCCCGGATTGTAGAATATTTGAAATAGACGACCAGGTGGATACTAAGCCACTCGTCCAAGGCGAAGTATCTGAGACATTGTCTGGACCCTGTGCTGCGACCTCGACATTTGCTTTCACTGCTCTCCTTGGCGCCATAGCTGAAGCTTGCCTGTTTTCTCTTCTACAATAGACCTGCGTATACATGCGGGAATGAGTTTCCTCGGAGAAAAGTGAGTTCTATACGCTTAAGGGAAGTGTTTTTAGAGCAGAATGAAACTTTCGTATATATTTGAAAATCTGTACCTTTCGAACAAGTCTGTCAAATCGCACATAAAACCAAATTAAATGCGTAAATCCGATTTTATGTATTCGTGGATTTACCCTAAATCCTTATTAATGTCATCAATGTTTGGCGGTCTCGACAGGCAATCGGGTCATCGAGAGCAAGTAAATACCTCGTGAAGTGTGTCAACCTCGAAATGCGGGACAAATTTCGTTAAATTTAAAATTACAAATGTTAACGATTTAATTAACTTCCTCACCTTTCGCCGCATCGTGAGCTTCTTCTTCGTATTTTAACCCTTTAACTCGCGATATTGCGATGCGGCGATAATTAAGGCCTCAATTAATTTGAGAAAAATCTTAGATTAGGCGCCTAATTTAAACTTGCGATAATCATGTCACAACTTCGTGAATCGGGGTTTTGGACACTTTAACTCCATGATGGAAAATGCCGAGTCGCGATATGCTGAGAGTTAAAACCAACCAAGGTTAGTTTTTTACCTTTAGTTCTTGACCAAGGTTGTCAGAAAAGTTATCGCGTTCTCGGCCATCGGGGCTGTAAAAAACAAAAGCTTGGGTTCGACGAGTGCCGAGACGCGAAAAGCCAATGATATCTAATCAAGGTTTAAAGACTTTACCATAGTCAATTGCCTTGGGTAAAAAATTTAAAAAAATGAGTTCGCAGTTTCGCGACTCGGGACTTGAGAATTCAAAAATCAAAGTGTCCGACTTGCGATACCCGACTCGCGACATTTCAAAATAAAACAAAAAAAGGCAGACGTATTGGTAAATAATGAATCTTTTCTTTTGGAAGTTAAAAAGTATTGACATCGAGACGACAAGTTTTAGGAGTCTTATGATTTCAAAAGGAAAAGAGAAACGACTCTAAATCTTAAGTATCAGACGTCGAAAATTGTGCGAGGTGAAAAAAACAAAGGGCGGCTCCAACATAGGCTCCAACTAGGGATCTCGCTTCCCTGTGAGGCGGGAAGAACAGTAGACCAGATGCCAAAATTGGGTAAATGGAGTCATAGGCTAAGATCGAGAGAAAAAACCAAGGAAAAAGATAGAAAGGGGGAAAAAACTTTCGTTAGATAACCCAAAAAAATTTCGAATTCAGATACTCTTTTCAAACACAGCTGAAGTCACCTCTGCAATTTTCCCTTTCTCACTACTAAGTTTGGGGAACGTTTCAAGACAGTCGTAACGGTCCAAGGATATTCAACAGGTCTTGTGATTCTCAGCTTGCATCAAAAGAATTATATAATCTAAAAAACAGGGAAGTCCCATCGGAACTTGGGGAAATGATCAGGTTTCCAGAAAGTGTTGATTACCAGAGTTAATTTGATATCTATGTATAACAGCCTTACAGATCTCTCAGACATTGCTTCACTGCCAACGAGCCTGTTCAGTACCCCGGTGAAGTTGTCTGACCCTTTTTTACTAAATTTCTTTTCACCACTTCGGAAAATATTCATGCGTTTAAACGCTAAGACGAGGGCAGTCATTTCTGAATTTCCTTTCATCGTCTTAATGGACTAGGTGGGGGCAATCATTTCTGAATTTCCTTTCACCACCTGTCTCAGTATTTATTAATTTCTTAAACACGAAGATGGGAGCAATCAGTTTACATCAGGGCTGAGATCTGTGTAATATTTTTTATCAGAGGTCTATCAACTTATTTTGATTACTCGGTATCAACCTTCCCTTGACCCTCACAAGGCCTTTAGTTCTTAGGGAGACAGGGGAGAATAAATAAAATTTTAAGGAACATCCTATTCAAGCAAGCTTTGATTTTTCGGACACTATTGAAAATCCTAGGAAAGTTAGGATTGCTATAAACGTTCCTTTGCTTAGCAGAGGATCAAGTAGTTGCGAAGACCAGCTTTCTTATTAAGATCTGCTTCGGAATCCCTGAGGTTTGAATCACCAAATTTTTACCCCTTCTCCAAGGTTTGGGAAAATAGTGAGTTGCTAAAAGCTAGGTCCCAAAAATAAACAGAAAACAAGGCGGCAATCAAATGGCTTAATATGAAGAGGGCCATAACAGTTTCTGGACTAGTCTTCGAGTGCATTTGGGAACAAAAATTATGAGTGATTGTTTTTGAATTTAACATATTCGTTCCAATTTTAGTTTAAAGATCAAAACCAAAAATAAACCTGTTATCTAACCCTTTATATTGCAATTTGAAAAAATGTCATTTTAGATTGCATAAAAACAGCTTTTCATGATCTGAGTATTTAGAAAACTCACCTCTATTTTCTCTTTTCAATTTCTTTGGGGATTATGAACTATCTTATGTATCACCTGTTTTATGGCGCCCTATTTCCAACACTGATCTGCACCTTAATTCTTGAGATAATTTCGCCTGAAGCTAGAACCCTGCAATAAACGAAAAATCTGATTTGAAAAAGTGTTGAAAATTTAAGAACGAACACCAAAAATTTGAAAATAAACGTTTGAATAAACATAAATATATATAGAAGCTCATAATAAAGTCTATTTAATTACAAATGTATATATGTACATAATTTTTTATTTTTATTTTTCCTTTCTACCCAACCACTGTCACGTCATATAGTGTTTGAGATATCGCCCGTTGACAGGGGCGCTTAGAACTTCTCCATCAATGTTTTCCAGAAGAAAGGAGTTATTTCCTTCTGGAGACGAGACCCTGAATGGTCCATACCAAAGGTGGTCAAATTTTCCATGCTTTGCGGCTTCTTCCCTTCTCGCATCCCATCTCAACACCAAGTCACCTGGGAGGAACTCTCTGTCCTTCACCTTAAGATCGAACAGTGATTTCATATCGTCCTAGTATTTTTGCATCTTCTCATCGACCTCCACTCTGAGCTGTTGAACCTCAATCAGTTGGTTAATCCTTCTGGTTACATGATTGGGCTCTTCGTTTTGATCCTGCCATAATTTCATCACTGGCAATGCTAAGTTTATGGGCAGAACTGCCTCGGTCCCATAGACCATTTGAAACGGCGAAATGTCGATAAACTTCTTAGTGTTGATGCGGTTTGCCCACAATGCGTGTTTCAAATGTATATGCCAGGACCTCTTGTTTTGATCGAGTACCTTTTTTATCACGTTCACCAGGCTCTTGTTAGATGATTCAGCCAGCCCATTTCCTTGAGGGTAATAAGGAGTGGAATGAC
>JASDQU010309803.1:133391-146837 GCA_032191745.1 Picea mariana | reverse complement strand
TTGACCGTGTTGTACAGTTTAATGCATGCTTGGGAATTGATGATTGAACAATTAAAAATATCTATAACACCTCTGAAAGAAGAGAGAGTGATTTTTCTGCGTAATAGTGCTCCATTTTAGTATGTCCTCAAATCCCCTACGAGAAAAGTTAGAGGATATCATATCTGTGTGGACTTTAGGAAATAACCCCAAATATGGAAAAAAACATTAAAAGTCCTTATAAATAATTATTGGGGATTAATAATTAGGACATAAACATGAAATTGGTCTAAATGAATTAAAATACAAAAGTTCTCAAAATTCTATTTGGGACATAAATAAACATTTGTGTTTAAATTGTGTTAAATCTCATAAATTTGGGAAGAATCCCCTTAAATTTTGGTGGGCAGTAAATCCTGGTAGAAACACCRAATTTACTGTGGGGGYAAATCTTTGTATTAGGTCCATTCTCTTTAAATTTAGTAAGAGTAGTAAAGCACAATAATAAGGAAATAAAATTATACTCATTTACCCACGAGAAGGGTGAGATTATAATTATATTTTGATTTCCACATGGAGAAATTTCCTTGGAATATAAACTTTTATTAAATCTCTTTATAAGACTGGTAATAAAACCATATATATATATATATATATATATATATATATATATATATATATATTGTTATTTTATTTTGAAAATGGAGGCCAAAGTTTTTGGAGCGTAATAGACCTGATACCAAAGAGAATGGGTAATAAACAGTGACCAAATGCTCAAACCTTCTCGTACTTTTCGAGGCTCTAGGGTGTTTGGGTGATGGGATTCCACGAGCCAAAGTCGTTGAAGGCCCGAACCTTATCTTCCATGGCAAGGTTGCAAAAGATAAGAAATGCAATTAATTGTATTGTATGGCAATTAAAATGATCCATTAATGTAAATTAATATAATACACCCTTATTACAACATACCTATAATATTAGAAGTCAAAATAAATCATTGTATTTATGTTACAGTGTAATACCAGTGGGTCCCTTTCGGAACTCCGAGTTATATGAGAATGAAGAATTGTGTGGAAGAGCCGAAGGAGTCGACCCGGATATCTTTTCCTTCATTACAATATTGAATATTAAATGTAATATTAGATATTGTTTAAACCTGGGTGAGAATTTTGAGAGGTATAATATAATATATTATATTATGTAATATTTACTAAAATGGTTACACGTGAACAAAGCTAACCCTTTTTAAATATTAAATAATGTGGAAACGTGCATAAGTGGGGCCACTTCAGGCTTTTGGGACTCTGAGGCTCCGAGAGATTTGAATATAGAGGAGGTGTTGGAGAGTCGAAGGAGATTGACCCAGAGAACACTCTCTCTCTAGTGTCAAATAATAATATAATATTGGAGAATTTGAAAACTTGGGCGTAATTTTTGAGGAATATAAAATAATATATTATATTATTTTAAGGTTCATTAAATTGATTTCACGTAAATGAAGCCAACTCCTTTGAATATTAAATGGTGTGGTAATGTGTGCCAATGGGGTCACTTTGGAGCTTCGGAATTGCGGGGCCAGATTAGAGTATAAGGAATGTGGTGGAGAGCCGAAGGGGGTTGACCCGAAGTTCTCTCCTTCTCTCCCTTATTTCAAATATTAATAAAATATTAGAGACCTTGTAAACCTGGGCACAATCTCCAAAAAAAATATGTAATATAATATTATATATTTTGAATGAGTTGTTGTGATATTGGCACGTAATAAAGTACAAATCCTCTTTACCCTTTTTAATGTAATGTTTAATGTGAAGTCACGTGCAAGCGTGGACCCTTCGGGAGTTCGAAGCTTTGTGACTTCGGGATGTTGGGGAAGATAGAGCGTAGGAGCAAAACAATCGAAGGCCAAACCAATTTTTGTTGTATCCCAACGTTATAATAAACGTTAAGTGGAATTAATTATAGTATATGACAACATAATAAATTATAAAGGCACAATATGAGTGGGACCCTCTTTGGAACTCCGACGTTCGGGAGATTTGGGTTCATAAAATCCTAATGTGGAATCTTTGCCGAATTCCGGAGACTTAGGTATTAATGGTAATTGATAATCCTAAGTGCCCCTTTGACATAAATTAATCATATTATAATTATATAATTAAATACAATTATATTATAATATAATTAATAAAAGGATAATTTGTGGTTGAATATAGTTAATCATTTTTCCCAGTAAATAAATAAATATGCATATATTTAGGTATATGTGTTAAATTATGTGAAAGTGTGGCATGGATGAATTGAATTATATAGCTTAATTAAGGTTAATCAACTTAAGTATATTATAGAGAAATTATCCTTATTGTGTTATAATATAATTACTCATAATTATCATATGAGTAATTTATTGAGTTAGTGTTAAACTACTTCTAAGAGGGAAAAGAGAAAGTAAAGACTTAAGTAATTATTGGGCCATGGGTGTTAGGTTAAGCGAAAAATTTATACCCCATCCCTTAAAAAGGTACTTAGGGGTTGGGTGTGTGACAAGTTTGATCACATTGAATCCGAGTGTAAATGTTATAGGTCGATCACCGACGTTCTCATGCATGAGGATGCTTGGTGTCTGCGTCCCCGCATGATCGCCCTCCATGCACTCTTCAGGCTCGGACCCTGATGGTGCTCACTTCCCCAACACCCCATCCCGGGGTAAAGAAGATGTGTTAAAAGGGAGTATCTAACTCAATAATAAAACAAAACAAAGAAGAATTGAATTTTAATTGGGCTATAGTGAAAACATGAAGCAATCTTTGAGAAAACATTTATAAAAACATTGGTCGATAAATCTCTAATTTTTTTTTCTTCCCCAGATCGGGTGGTTGTGATGCTTAGTGATGGCCTCGCCACTTGGAGGGAAAAGGACCATCGACATACACATGTCTAAACAATCACATGGGCGAGTGTGGGAGATCCATCAAGGATTGATGGTAAGGCATGGGAGAGCACATAGAATTTATGGCATGGGGAGGAGCATGATGGTTCCAAGAGGGCAATGTGAAGACGAAGGGTGGTGTGAGTACTACAACATCAAAGTTGAGCATGAAACGAAATTGAATGAGCAGAAGGACTGGGAGAATATGATGGCGCAAGGTGGCTCAGGGTATTATAATGCCTTGAGCAACAATTTGGTCACAACACATGCAGACTCCCCAGATATTCAATTGTAGGAGCGATACTATGGTAAGAAAAATGAGCTTTGTGTTTTCCTCGCATCTCTAGCTTTTCTCCTTGTTCATAGTTTTTGGGCTTGCATCTGGGAGGGATTAATGCAACTCTTTGAGGAGGGTTTACATGTATCCCTAGTTATTTCCCTTCTACAGAAGGTTGAGTCCCTGGTCTTCGATAGAGTCTTTGTAACCACAAGGACCTCCGACATGCTCAAGGGGGAGCTAGTGGATTTGGAAGAGTGGAAGCATATTGGGGTTCAATTGAGGTTTTGCATGAGTAAAACTCGATTTCAAGTGTGTGGTTCCTTAAATTTAGTAGTGTCTTTGTGGTGGTTGTGGGTTGGGTCGAGCATCTATAAAAGGTGATCATTACAATATTTGGGGCAACAAGAAGTATTGACAGAGAAACCTGGTAGTTTGGCAACCATGATTAAGGATTCAACAGAGTCGAAGGTTCCTGAACTATACCAACGGAGGTCCTAAAGGAGAGGCAAGGAACAACCTCCGACCAACAAACAAGCCAAGTCTAGATTTCAAGGGACAAGCACTAAGAAGGAGGCACTACTAGCACACCAACATTATTATGAGGACATGCCCGAGAATGTTCAATAGGTTGTTGAGGGATGAATGGGCATGGTGAAGAAGAAGTGGAGCTAAATTTCTAAACAACAATTCCGAGACAAATTTCATAATTTTGTTGTGGATATGGGATTCTTCAAATCTCATGACACCAAGGTCTTTAGAGTAATGGAATTCTACTGGATGGCCAAGACATTGGTGGCCACGACACTGGAACAATGAGAGCATTAGGAACCCGAGGTATAGGACAAATTGAAACAACTGGAGGCAAAATTTATTGTATTTTGTCAACTCATATTTGGCCTGAGTTTAAAGGTTACAGAGTGGGATTCTAAGGTAGGGGACGAAACGATGGAGGTTCGAGGAACATTTGAATCAAAGGACATCGGTTCCAACCCGATAATTATTGAGGAGGATGCTAATAAAAAGTTGGCAAGCAAAGGCAAAGGGCCATTGACTCATGTTGATCCAGGGCCTTCTAAACCTAGTCCACTTTAGCTATGTTGCTTGTTTAGTTTGATATATCTATAGCTACCTATAAGAGATATTATACTATGTCTAGTTGGTTTAGTCTTATAGACTTTTACATAATTGTATATGTTAATTTTGAAGAATTGTATAATGTATAACAAGCTAGAAGGAATGTTTGTTTATTTGTTATGGTTGTAAAGGAACAATATACTATACTTTATGAAGAATATGAAAAGGAGTATGAGATCCAATCACCTTTTTGGAAAATCTCAGACTATCATGATTGTAACCTTTTTTGTACAATATTAATACATAAGTAGAGCAACTTACCAAAAAAAATGCTAAGTTTTTTAGACCATTTAGATCCTCGATGATCTCAATACGAGTAGGATTAATTCCATAGAAAATGAGTAAGATTAATTGGCTTGAGTTATCAATATGGAGTGGTCTTGGTTACCTCATCATGGCTTTTCTATATTACTCTTTCCTTATGCGAGTCTTTTATGACGTTTCCCTAAAAATGCATCGATAAAAACAATTCAATAATTGAGAATTGTATTTTTGAAGTTAAAGTTGGTCACAAAAAATATTACTTTGAGTTTGTCAAAATTGGTTTCGAGGATGATTGACTATTATAAGACTCCATATAAAATATTATTGTGATTCAAGGTTTTCTTTCTCTAATAAAATTTTGTCATTTTTCAAAGCTACATTTATAGCTACATTGATTTGTTGTAATCTTAAAATTAGATTATTATTATTATGGAGATGGGATTGAAACTAAAATTAGATTATTATTATTATGGAGGCGGGATTGAAACAATGCGCCATAATACTTAAGTAGTTTTGTGATAAAAAAAACTTTAAATACAAATACTTTCAAATGATATAGGATATTAACTATAATGTAATGTTATTAATCTATTATCACTACTAATAAATAAAAAGTTTAAGTAAAAAAATTAGGATCACTATAACCCTTCACCCTTGAGAGTTGGAAATTTCTCACCACACATAAATTCACTCATAATTGTGTAATTAAAAGTGATAAATCCACTTACAATTGTTTCACTAAAAGTGGTTTGGTGGTAAATTTGGTTTTTAACCCTAACCATATACATTGATATACATTTGTTTTGTCACCATCCCTAAATTACATATTTTCCCCATTTTTGGAACCCAAAAACCTACGGTGTTCACGTGGATGTTGGTATTTCTATATACCAAATATTATTCATGTTATCGAAAATCCCTCTTCTCTATTTAGAGTGTGGAGGAACGATAATGGGACCTCTTATGTTTCTTACATTTCTATATCTAGGTGTTAGGCTCTAGCATTGAAGTGCAATGTATGTTGTATGTTATTGATTTTGAATTATGTAAACTTTGTGGATACTATACTTGATGTGTATACATTAAGTTCAATGACAATAAACCTAGGAAAGAATCATTGTTCAATAATTGAGTAGAAATTCAAACCATTGAAGCCTTAGAATTTGAAGCAATTCATATAGACATACTATTAAAGGAAAAATAAAACCTAGTAATGTCTTCTTCTGTCATGGGTGTTTCATCAAGCCTTTAAGCTTTATTTTTAGAAGCTTCTAGAAGATTTCCCATGCCATTTTTAGGAGCTCTTTCCTCATCTTCCTCTAGGTTTTAAATTTAGTAGACAAAGCACAGTTTCTTGCCCTCCTTGTGTAGAAAAACTCCTTTAAGAGAATAATAAGGTCTTTGTTGAAGAGAGATTGCACTACATTTCATGTTCATGAGTTCACAAAGTTTTCCCTTCCCCTAACTTAAAATCCTCCAATTTATAGAGCTTTTCCATAGTCTCTTCGTCGAACTCTATCATCAATGAAGAAGCCTTTAAAGTACTAGGGTTATCCTCGGGGGGTGGTTTTAATATTTTAAATGATTATGATTATGACAATGGAATTGGAAACAATGTCATCATTGACACCAATGATGGAAATCTTGATCTCTCAAGACTGAACTTATCATAGGAGATCGTGCAAGAACTCACGAATCAAAGCATCGAACATCTCTTCCCTATTCGTGTTTTTTTGTTTCTTAAATGCAACAAATTGTGATTTTATTTAGAATAGAGTTCGTGTTGACTTTTTTTTTCCCAAAAGAAAAATTTCTCCTTGTATTAGATTGGGGTAAACCAAGATTAATACAATAATCATCTGATCTGTGAATGATCCAGGCACATCATTACAACCAATAAGGTGAGCCTCATCCTATGAGGAGGAAAGACTTCAAAATTTGCAGAATAAAGAAGCCAGTTAATACAAAAAAAAAAACATCACTGTAACAACGAGTATTCCAGTCCGTTATGTGCAGGTCAATCCAACCGGTTCTGTGCAGATAGATGTTTTGGGCGAAAAATTGGATTGGGATCCGCTCTGTAGGTAGACTTTGCAAATAATTATACAGTCAGACATTTCACCGCTGAACAGTGAAAGAAAGGAAATCGGCCCAGGAGAGAGTGCAATAATATAGTCAGCTAGAAAATGGAAATACTATGATTGTTGTTCTCCAGTCCGCCTTCCCAGATTTGATAATATAATATACCCGGAGAATCCCAGAGATCTTTTTTGGAGAGAGAATCAGCCTCTTGATTTTGTTCCCTGTAGAGATGTGTGAAGCTGGTGTGGGGGAGGGTCAGTAAAAGTTCACGAATTATGTCTTTCCGGCATTCCAAGGTCATTGCTCGAAGAATCCCTTTCCCATTTAACCAGTCAATAATAGTTTTAGAGTCCCCATTCAAATGAAGATTCATGATGTTTAGACGAGAAGCTAAGAAAGAGAGAGCCCCAAGCTCCAAGAAGCTCAGCTTTTGTGTTGGTTCCAGAGCTGCAATTGAAGGTCCAAATGATCCATGATCCAGCACAGTGAAGAATTTTGCCTCCAGCTCCAAAAAGTGAGCCCGAAATTTGTGAAGCCCCATCGGACCAAGCAGTATTCCCATCCATCGAAGAGAGAGGCTGGATTGATCTAGGGGCAGAAAGTTTTTTTAGTCTCATGGGATTCAATTCCCCCAAGATAAGGAAGCAAGTCGATTTGATAGATATCAGGAAGTTTTCAAAAATCACCTTGTTTCGAGAGATCCAGACAAATCAACAAATAATGAGAGGAAGACGAGGATAAATAATGTCGTGAGAGTACCAATTTTCCATGCAGACTTGTAATGTGGTTATCGTCCATCGATAATTTAGATTTTGAGAGGAAAGAGTAAGTAACCAAATCTGTTTTGTAAAAGTACAATCGCAGAAGAGGTGATAAAGTATCTCGTTAAATGAAACCATGCATGTTTGTACAGTTCCACAAAATCCATAAGCTTTTTTACCTCACTATGTGTGTGCGCATGTGCAATATTGTTAAAGCATGTTCTGAAAAAGTAGAAATATGTGCAACTCCTCCCACCTTCAGAGTACATGTGATAGATTTTTTGCAACTTCCACAAGCCATAACATTGTCGTTTGCTTGCCAATATCTATTTCTACTATAATTGTTTTTTTAAATAGTTGTTAGAAGATTGCAAATTTCTAAAAAGCAATCATGATTTGAAGTCCTCGCAATTTATTTTTATTGCATAGTCAACATAGCTTCTAACACCCAAGGGGAAGGCCCTTGTTAGTAAGAATTGTAGTTTCCTTTCTGGTGCCACTGACTCAAGCATAGTTTATCGCAAGTGTTTGATAAATATTATGGATATTTTTCATAATACACTTGTTTATGCACAATACCCTATTTAGAGTCATTGTGTTTTGGGTTGTATTTATAATGACTTCCTTTTCCAATCCTTGTTTAATGTCACATAAGTTAAACTTTAGTGTGTTGTTAAAAAAATCTTTAATTTATGTGTTAGCTTGTGCTTTTGCATCTTAACAATTGTTGGGTTGTTTTGAATGTCTCGGGAGGAACACTGCATTTTATGCATCTTATTTTGTGTTGATGGTTGTATTCTTTTACTAATTGTTTCGATGGAAGCATAGTTAGGATAATTATTGTTGAGATTTGGTTTGTGTATATTTGGTTTCGAAGAGTTGTATTCACTCTTGCATTAAAAGGTCGTGTTCTCATAGGTCAAGCAAAGACTAGGACTGGCAAGACATTAGCATTTGGTATTCCAATAACGAACTGACTTACTAAGGAGAACAAGGAAAACAAACTATCGGGGTTGTTTATATTGACTCATGACGTGATATTAGGATGTTTTTCTCCTAAAAACCTGATTTTCGAAGTAACATGTTTTCATCAATCAATTATTTTGCTCTTGTTGTTTTATCGTTAATGGTAAAATAATTTCTTGCATCTAATTATGATGCGAGCAATCAAGGAGATTACCTTGAGCTTTGGTTATCACCCACTCAAGAATTGGCAAAGCAAGTTGAGAAAGAGTTATGAGAGTCAACACCTTTTCTTTCAACAAATTGCATATATGGCAATGTTTCATATGTTGGTCAACAAAATGCACTAGCACATGGTGTTGATGTGGTTGTGGGAACACCTAGAAGGATTATAGATTTTGTTAATAGCAAAAACCTCAAGCTTAATGAAATTCAATTTTTAGTGTTGGATGAAACAGATCAGATACTTGCTATTAGGTTCAAAGAGGATGTTGAGAAGGATGAATGTTGTGCATCCCTCCATGTTGAGAAGGACTAAAGTTTTGAGGTGTGATTTGTCACACTAAAGGAGTTGGGGGCTATTCCAACTTGACTTGCACAATCACGTTTTGTGCAAGGGCCTTGGTAGTGCCAATTCCTTTGTTTTTACACACCACTTAAGTCCACACTCCTCATAGTATCTTTGGTCTGGGCACCAATAGGGCCTTGGGAGTTTGGTGGAGGTGGGGTTTATTATGACTTAGGTTAGTTCATCAGAGACAATCTTGAATACAATGATCTAGAATTTGGTAGTGGAAGTAGAGATTAAAGGGGCTAATATACTACATTACAGGTTAGTGAAATTTGTCACCATATTTGATATAGACACATTCCTTCAAGTTTTTTATAGGTTGAGTTTTATGCAAACCCTATGTTGGGGACAAGGTTAAAGAACATACGTGGTCATGGCAAACAAACCCTCCTAACGGGGATGAAATCTTCTCCAAAAAAGGCCACATTTGTATTGAACATAGTTACCAACTTAACGATAACTATGACGTCAAAACGAGAACTCTAGCCCAAAAATATGATATTTTTGGGTAAAAAACACCAAAATCAACCCCCGGATCAAAAAGTGGTGCTACCAATAGCACCACTTTCTTATTCAGGTGTTGATTTTGGTGTTTTTTTAATCAAAAAGTGATGCTACCAATAACACCCTTTTTTGGGAGGTGGTTAAAATTGCAACTTCTTTGAAATCATGCCCTTGAAATCGTGGACAGAACCTTGAAATTCACCCTTAAATCAAAAAATGATGTTACTAGTAGCACCACTTCTTATTTATTTATTTAAAACTATGACCTAACTGAAACATGGCCTTGACCACTCACATCACCAGAAATACAACACTGAAAATCTCCTCCTAAATCTAAAAGTGTTATTTTTTTTGTTGTATCTAGCAGAATAGACAACTGGGTGGGCTTGCTTTGACACGGGGTCGATTCCGACCACTACCACTACAACCTCCAAGCATACCCATGCGGTCCCACATGCATTACACACGACTTTGGAAGGTTCAAACCAACGACATCACAATGAGTACCTTAACAGTGCACTTTATCGCCAATTGATCTACACCTCCTAGAGAAAGCTAAAATTGTTATTACTTGACAATTTATTAACTAATTAATTTATTTTTTTTCAATAATTTTCATTAAGAAAATAACAACAACAACAAAAAAGCACCCGTAATTTTTTATTTTTTTTTAGATACAAAAAATATTTTATTTTAGAAATAAAGAAAAAAAAAACAATTTTTGTTGGAAAAAAAATACAAATCACAAATTTTTAACTAAAAAATTCAAAAAATGAATTGATAAAAGAGTAACATCTAATTTTTTTATTTTTATTTTTCTTAAAAGGACCCTTAAAACACAAAATTTAAAACATGAAAAACACAATCTAAAAATAAATAAATAAATTGTTTTTTGTTAGAAATGTCCGTCACAATATGCAGAATCAACTCCATCTCTGAGCTAGGGTTTCTGAGCAGCGGCCATATTCAGGGATGAACTGCGGTGCGGGGGGAAAATCCCCCCCAAAATCTCCTCCTCCCTTGGATATTGCAACATTTCATTCATTGATCGCCTCGTATTCGAAAGTCACGAAGCAAGCTCCAACCAGATTCGTTAAAAATGTGATGACATTATAAAAGTGCCAGTGCATTCATGTTCAACACGTCCTTTTCCTCTGCTTATGGTCGAGAATGGGCTTATTGGGTAGGTTACTAGTATTTTGCCTTCTCCCAGAGCCATGAATCAATGGTTAGACTCAAACTAGAGAAACATGATACAGGGGCAAATGTTACATGTTTTTTGTGGAAAGGGTTTCTTCGCATTCTTATTTGAGAAAAAAACAGATCGTGACCTGATATTTTGAAGTGGTCCATATTTCATGGGATCCACGGGAATCTATTTGAACAAATGGACTCTAGATTTCATCCCTGTGAATGACATTCCACCAGCAATTCTGGTATGTGTAAGTCTCCCATTCCTACCCTTGGATTGCTGGAATGATGAGACTCTGAAAAATATAGGAAACTCTCTGGGGAAATATATAGATCGTGCCAAAACACGAGATAGTGTCCAAGCCTGTGCAAGAATTTGTGTATAAGTGGATGTAGAAAAGGGTTTACCAGAAGGAATCCAACTAACCCTGGACAACTGGTCCTACATTCAGTAGGTAGACTATGAGCAACTTCCCTTCAAATGCAAAGCCCACCATGACAACAAGCACTTTGCAAAAAATTGTCCTCAAAATAAGAAGGATATTCCAGACGAGCAGATCTAGGATCAGTGGCAGCATCCAAAAACGAGGAGAGCGGCGAGGAAAGTTGTGGTACCTAATCAGCAAATGGATCAGGGGGGAAGAAGAGTAAATCCTTCAATTCAAATCCCAAGCTCTCCTCAGAAAGGGGAATCTATCCAAAAAAAGTATGTTGGACTAGAAAATATTGAGGAAGGACATGAAGAAGTAAGAGAAAATGAAGAAACTAATGAAACCCCAACTCAGGGAGAATCATAAACAATAGATTTGGTTGAGAGTGAAAAAGAACTACCTCTCTCAAATAGAGGGGACCCTTCCCCTCCTAGAATCCCTTTGAAACCTTTGTCGGTGATCCAAAATGGATCTAGGAAGGCCTAAAAATCAAAGCTCTTGGAATCAGAGGAAACTAGTACCATTGTGTCGGGCTCGTCGCTCTGATTCCTCCATATATTTTTTTCGAAAAATGGACACCGTATGCTAAAGTTATCGCGTTCTGATCGATTTCCCAAACAGACAAAAAAGTCAACTAGTTAAAGTCAACATGCCATAATGCTGACGTCAGCAGTACGTCAACTTGAAGTCATGATGACGTCGACATGGAGACGTGGCAGCATGAGGAGGTGACACATGTCACTCATTTTTGGCATTTTTCAGGGGTTAATGTGGACCAATCAAAAATTGACACGTGACATTGTACTAACATGACACGTGGCATTGTACGGACTCGACACGTGGTTGTACGGGATGCTGACGTGACCGAATGACAGTTCGACACGTGGTTGTATGGGATGTTGACGTGGCCCAATGACAGTTTGACACATGGTTGTATGGATGGTGACACGGCAGCTAGTTGGCCAGGTGACTTGGCAGTACAGATGTTGACGTGGAAGGCTCAGGGTACGACACGTGGTTGTATGATAGCGACATGGCAGGCTGAAAGAACAGTGACGTGGTGTTGACAATGTGTTGATTGTGCAGCGACGTGTTAGTGCTGACTAGGTAGATGATTGGGTTGTTGACTATGTGGTGACTGGACTGTATGGGCCAACCACAGGGTGACACGTGGCACAATCAGAGGGCACCATGCGGCACCCTAGATTTGGCAAAGGTTGGCTTGGTCAAAAATTTCTTACCTCCGCGACAATCGAACACCCGACCTCCACACATAGCAAAGACTTCGCAACCACCGACCAAACTACTCATGGGACTTAACCCCCTAACCAGCGCAGCATGTATTTAAGTTGGAGGTTGGTGCATTTTGGGGATAAGCCTCGGTCAGCGGGGGATATCCCGACTGACCAGGGGATATGGACCAGGGGTTAGCATTGAATGGTTAGGGTGCGGGGAGTTTAAAGCCTGGACACACAGTTTCCATGTGACCCAGATCAAACGACTCGACCGGAGTTTTGGGGCCAGCGCCTAGCGATTAGTCGTATGGTAGAACCCATACAACTAGGGGCCCATAACAAAGGGGTTGGCATGAATATTTGTTGAATTTTGGGTTTTTCAACTATATATTATGATTTTAATGTTTTTTTTAGTGGATTTTGGCCATTTTGGGGGGATTTGGAGCCCAAAAAGAGGCCAGATCTTGGGGGAAAGTTGGGATTTGATTCTCAACTCAAAATCCTATAAAAACCAGGTGTTTTTGACAATCCAAGAGGGTGGAAAACAATATAATTGTGAGAAAATGCAAATCCTAAACCATTTTTATGTAAGGAAGCCATTGAGGAAGCGAACTTTGGAGGCCATTTCCGGGAGCTATGCTCAACCTTTTTCAGTGTCGTCGGTTGTGTTGGATTCTTGAGGGCAAGAAGAACACAACCAAACCAGTTTGTAATCCTTTTGATGCATTTCTGATTTACTTTTGAAGCATTGAATATTAATAATAAATCCTCCCCCATTGAGACAAAGGCCCAGAGATGTAGGCAACCTTGTCGAACTCCGTTATCAAGCTTGTTGTTATGGTTTGTTGTTCGTTTGTTTACTTTATGATCTGGATTCTTTATGATGGATGCAATATTCTTTCATTGAGATCTTCTTCTTTACTTAATTTCAAAGTCGTAATTTAACACATGCTTAAAACTCAACCAAGTCTTTTAAAGATCATTTTTCGGATCAAGTGGTATCAGAGCATGTTGACAGTTGGTTGTTTGAGTTTGCATGATTACTAGGGAAAAGCCAAGTCGAGGTGAAGGCAAGCTTGTAGAAGGAGATCCAGAGATTGGATCAAGAAAGAGGACTTCTCAAAG
>JASDQU010309803.1:35438-60197 GCA_032191745.1 Picea mariana | reverse complement strand
GATTCTATAGAATCTTCTACCTCCAATGTTTTCTCTAATATACCACTCCTATATGCTTTGATCAACTATGGAACAAGTACAATACTAAAATAATGGAACCCCTTCTCTCCTTAGCGACTTCATATTTAACATAGCCCTAATAATTGTCTAAGGTTAGGGTTAGGGTTTTTGCATCCCTCAACCCTCAATTAATGTTAGAATTTTGGACCCTTTATAATATTATTGAAATTCCACACATGACTAGCCGAAAAGTGTGAGTAATGGAGGTTTATGTGGCATCCAATCGGTACCATGGTGTTCAATAGGGAAGGTAAACTTGTAGAGGGCATAACTTCTTCATATGAACACTGATTCAGGTGATTTTCATATCATTGGAAATATTTCAGTGTGTAAACAACATCTAAACAACATCAAGGGAATGGTAACTATGCTCACAAAGTTTTCACCCCAAAAGTTCCCTTTCATGCCTCAAACTATATCTTGAAGGTTTGAAACCCCAAATCACCAAACCATGACCTGCCACTAAAATGGGCCCTACAAGCCAATTCATCTAATCCCCCTCCCCCCTGATAAAGTACCAATATAGATGACATATTATATAATCGTTGATTGTAGATCAATTTTCCTACTTTTCTGGTCATTTGTCAGACATTGATAAAATTGAATGATCTTATTGTATCTTCTATACATGACACCAAAATAAAGTACACATTCTTCCAATAAATATGAGAGTTCCTTGATTCGAAGGTGCTTTGTTAGTTTTCCAACTTAATCTCATTTATTATGCTAAAATACTAGGTTAATATATGTCATGGGTTTCTTCTATTGCATACGATTAAATGATTATAGTTGACAATCAAATGAAGAAGAAATAAAGTATGCCATGAAGAATGGTCATGAAATAATGGTGGAAGTTTACTAGCCCATGCCCTTGGAAATTAATTGTTAATTACAAGTTTATTTTTTAATCTATATATAGTTGGAATTATTTATTCATTAATTAAAATATTATTATATTCTTCTTGATTGATGATGATGAGAGTGATTCAAAGGAATAATAAGGTATGGATAACTCTTTAATCTATATGTTTTTTATTACACATTTAACTATTAACAATTATTTATTTTGTTGACTCGATATTATTTTATTGTGTTTTTATAGAGTGAGGATGAAGAGGGTTTAGAAGATGAGGAGGACACAAGAAACAATTCAATCGACTTCTAATGTCAAATTCATTTCATTTTCTTATATGTGTAGATATTTTTCATGTAGTTTTGTATACATAGTTGATAGTTCCTCATGTGGTAGTGTACCACTTGTTTACATGCATAAAAAATTACATTGTTATTTTCCGATTTAATTTAAAACTTCATCATTGAATTTATACATATACCTAGTTTTTTTCTTTCATGGTGTGAAATTGATTGAATGTTAGTGCAATAAAATTTAATGATTGTGTTGGCACCCAAAGTTTTGGGTTCAGTTTTGCACACGTTGATGATGACCCACGTCTAACTTCCCACAAAACCGAGTTTTTGAATCTTACCATGTTAGAAACTTAGGAGCTCGTTGCCTCAGATCGACTCCCATTCCCAACTAACTACATATTTAGTTAATCATTAAGCCTCTTTCTCTTTCTCACGACCAAGCACTAGAACCATGGGATTATTCCTCCACAAAATTCTGCTGGGTTTAATCTTTATTAACCCATGATCACTTTACTAGTGCGGAAATTATATTAGTCGTCGATCTAATCTTTGAACAAACGATCAGATCTCTTTCTTGTAGCTTGTAGTCAGACAGGAGTTTCAAAGGGTTGTGTCCCAATGGTTGAAGTTCATTACTTCGAATACACATTTTTGAGGGTACGATCTAGAATCAATCATGACCATCAATTTCCCCCCTCTGATGGATAGCTAGATCTCATTGTTAGAGCCTTTTTTATCATAGTCTCAAAGTTGTTTTCCCTCCGATGGTCATAGTCTTATAGTATATCAAATATCTGATCCACAATCAATCCTAATTGTTGGTTCATTTCTCTAATGGATGGCTCTGATTGCTTGTCAGAGTATGACATCGAAGTAGAGTTTCAACAAGGAGCTTCGACAGTTGGGTCCGATACAAAGGTTTGTCAGACTTGGATTGTGATGAAGGGTTCCGCTATACTATAGTACAATCCAAATGTATTGATAATGATCCCAAATCAACAGTGGTCGTAGATATGATGATATCTCTTCTCCCAGATTTAATCTCATCTATTCATTTGAATACACAAAAAAAAAAATGAATTCTCAATGGGTTTCACTTGGTTTCAGAGCATGGTTCCATGGATGATTTATCCCTGCTATCGATCACCTATAACCAAAATCAAATGCTACTCTATCCAATTAATTTAAACACAGATTTCAACAAATGGGAAAAACGCATAATCACACAAAACCTGATCTTTTATAAAAGCATTGAAGGAATAAAATTACAGCATGAATATCTCAATTCCTTCGAGGTCTCTCGGACCTCTGTAGAATACACACACTTCACACTTGCTAACCTTTTTTTCATTTTCTGATTACCGTACATATGAACTCCAATACTTCTCGAATAACTCAAACAAAACAATTTGAAATATCCTAGACAAACCCCCTACTTAGAATTTTTGTTCCTCAAATTTAGTAACAACTCAACACCTATCAAAACTACTCAATCTAAGATATATTCTAGAGATATATTGTACATTATTACAAATTCAAATAGAAAACATTAGGGAACCAACTCCCTTAGTAAATATTTTGACCCTTGGTCAATCTCAAATTTTATTGCCAGATGCTGCTACATCAAACTCTCGGGGAAGAAAAACATTGTTCATGAGATCTTCAACACTTGTGCCATACTTGGAAATTTTTGTCGTTGTCACCCAAGTAGCATCCTCCACTAGTTGATTCTTCCATTTAGCCAAATACCGAAAGTAGTCTTTACCTTTGGTTCTCTTGGCCACTTTATGATCTAACACTGTTTCAATCTATTTTTGAACTTCTCTAGGAAAATGTCCTTTCCATCCAACGACTTGATCTTCATCACTTAGATGTTCATCTGTTGAAACATTCCCTACCCCTTTTAAGGGATACAAATCTGAAACATTAAATATTGGATAAATTCCAATGTCTCTTGGGAGTTCTATTTCATAAGCATTAGAAGAGAATTTTCTTAAAACTTTACATGGCCCGATCTTCTTAAGATTTAGTTTGTTATATGTGCCTATAGGAAATATCTCCTTTATCAAGTATGCCATCACCAATTCACCAACTTGAAAATCCACTTGTTTTATCCTCATGTTTTCTCTCTATTTTTACTTGATGCTAATGTCCTGCAATTTCCAATTGACTCTTTCATGTTTACTACAAACTCTTCACCATCAACACTCCTCAATTACTATTTTCCTAAATTTCTCAATTCAAATACACCTTGTGGATTCATTCGATATTAAATATGAAATGGGATCATTCATGTGCTTCTATTAGGTGAGTTGTTAAATGCAAACTCATCTCAATCAAGCACTTGATCCCACTACTTGGGATTCTCATTTACAAGACTTCTCAAAATGTTCCCCAAACTTTTTCTTACCACTTTTGTTTTCCCATCAGTCTATGGGTGATATGTTGAACTAAAACTGATATTAGTGCCAATTTTATTCCATAAGGTTCTCCAAAAATGTCCCACAAATATGGTGTCTCTATCAGAAACAATGTTGTTAGGAAAACCATGCAGTCTTACCACTTCTTTAAAGAACATATTTGTAATATTTGTTGCATCACTGGTTTTTGTACAAGCAATAAAATGTGCCATTTTAGAGAATCTATCAACCACAACATAAATAGAATCATTACCTCTTTGTGTCCTTGGAAATCAAAACACAAAGTCCATACTTATCGAATCCCATGGCATGTTTGGGATAGGTAGTGGCTAATACAAACCTGCATTCTGATTTCTCCCCTTAGCACGCTAAAAAAGTATGCATTTCTCCACAAATATTTTCACATCAATCTACATACATGGCGAAAAATAATAATCATTAATCCAAGAAAAGGTCTTGCCCTATCCAAAATATCCTGACAGCCCTCCACTATGCTTCTCTTTGATCATATTTTCCCTCATGGAACATCTTGGTATACACAATTTACTATATTTGAACAATAATCCTTCTTGTATCATGTAACTCAACCATTGGCTTCTACTTCTAGCAACTAGGTTTTCACATGATGCATAAGCATCTCTAAAGTCAACATTTTCTTTATACATTTCTTTCAAACCATCAAATCCTAAAGTGATGACTTGAAATTCTTGCAAAATTTAATTAATCCCACTCAATGAATCAATAACTTTATTTGACTTACCACTAATGTGCTTAGTTACAAATGTGAAATTTTGTAGAAATTCAACCCACTTGGCATGTCTTTAATTTAATTTTGGTTGGCTGTTGTAACACACCTGACCCCTGAGTGGCTTTCCTAGGTATGGGGCTTTAAAATTTCATTCTCCTTAGGTGATCAAATCCTTCATTCAGGGTTTCTACCACACTCTGCTCATCTAGAGTTTTCCAACCACAATCTCCATTCTCAAAACCGAACCCATAACCGACAGATATATCTCTCTGAATTTCTTTGGTCGTTTATTAGTTGAGGGCCACGTGGTTCCCACGTGGATCCACCTCACACGTACTATTACCAAGTTCCTTCTTCCATGGTGGAAGAATATCCATTTTCCAATATCATGATTGGAATTACTCTCTTCCTCCTATACCAATTATGGAGGAATTTAGTGTTTCAATGCTTCATGCCTATTTACTATCTATGCACAGGAACACCTGGAGTACCGAACCATCAAATTCCCATAAGCTCACCATGTGGCCTCAACTTCCGAACCATTTTGGTCCCTCTATGATGCTACATCCCAGACCCTCTGGAGTCCTGAAGTCTTGGAATCATGGTCACGTCGCTAATCGAGTTGGCTAGGTGGACACGTACTAGGAACCAACATGTAGGAGGGGTCAAGGTGACACATGTTACGCCCCAATGGGACTATAGGGCATGTGACGTACACGAATCTGAGTGACACATGGCACATCAAGCTAGTGTCCACGTCACCCTGGGGGCATCACTACACCACGTCACCCCGAACTGATAGACTTCTAACATTCCCCAGATCTCACAGTCGAGATCCGACCCCATAGATTTGTAAATCTACAACTTTAGTTTCCTTGAGGACTCGACAATCGAGAGTGTTGCGATGAAAACTCCCCTTATCTCCCAAAGTGCCCGACCTCTGAACAAAAGGGGGTTAGTGCCACACATCTTCAGTACATTGAGGGTGAGGAAAGAACCTGAAGGGTCCCTGGATATACAACTTTGGGCCCTTCGCGACTCTGACCTTCGGGGTTTTGGATCTTGGTTTAACTAGTAGGATAGGTCCACCTAACCCCTAGGGAACCACCTAACACTGGTCAAACTTATGGGAAACTGAGTCTCCTATTTACCTTCAACCAGTATAAGGCTGGTAGGGTCGGTCATTCTATGAAGTATCAGACTTTTGGAGCTCTGAACCCAAGAGGACTTAGCTTCCATAGGCTTAGCCCAAGGTTCCTAGGTATTTGTCATATGGGTCCTCTCGGACGAATCTCGTCCGCCCGTCTTCCAAATGAAGAGACCTCCTCTTTTTAGGACTTGCACTTCACTATTCTCGCTGAGCTTTATCGTGAAATGGTTAAGGACTTGGGCCTGGAATCCTGGTCGCACAACAAGGATTCTGAAAGAGGTATCCTCTTCAGACGGACAGGTTCCAGTCGACAGGATCTCTCCTATCTCGGTCATCTTACAATCTTTTGCCCTAGGTAGCCTCAGGAGCTAAGATGGGAATATAGACTACGAATCAGAAGTGTAAGTTCATGAAGAGATGAAGGAATACACATATCATAACCATCTCACAAAGAATTCATTTATAAATACACAAATATATAAACCCAAGCATCAATCCATTATTCCAATTCAATACATAAAATGGGGAAAATACTTGTCAGAACTAGATAACATGAAGTGACTTCTGAAAGGGGTGCTCGTTTCCACCCAACCATAACCTCAGTAACTCCTAACGTATTTACGAATAGCCACCCCCGAGCTAAACCATGATTCTCTATGATAAAATCTTTTCTTCCGGCTCAACGACAATAGGGACATAGGTTACTCTCCTCCTCTTGTAGGATCTTGGAAAAAATTCACATGATACCAAGCAAGGAGGACCAACCTCATTTATAAGATTTTATCATAACCCTGCTACATCTCCCTACGACTAGAACACTTCCTTTTTCAGTTTTTCCTTGAACCAGAGATCTTACCCCCTCATCTCTGCACTCTTCCCAGGTCTTCCTCTGCCCACCACACCCTTCCTTCTTTCCTCTTTCAACAAGGTTGTGTATGGCTCGAATTCCCATTCTGTGGTTATGTATAGAAGCCTTACAGATGGGTTCTCTATCCCATCCCCTCATTAACTCTTGAGGAGGTCTTCCCACCTACCAGCTTGACTGTAGTTTGTTTCTGGGTCAGAGGACTATTCTGGTCCTAAGCAATTAAAATCAATAATGTACTGGTTTGGTGAAGTTTAATGCAACCATTCATGATCCCCTTCACCATCTCTTTGCACAGAATTCATGGTATTTCTTAGTACACCCCACTTCCAGCAGTCATCCAACACTTATCCATTTTCTAGTAAATAACAAAATTTACATTCATTAACCTTTTATAAAAAGGTCCATCGAATCAAACATTCACACATATTGAGTTTTCCATAGTCCCTTGGCCATTATAGTTATATTTAAAAAATGGGGGAAACAAGGTGTTACAATTCCCTCCCCCTTAAAGGAACATCGTCCTCAATGTTCTATCTGTCAACATGCTTTGTATATATAGAAGTGAACAAAAATGGATATGCATGTCTCATGGCATCCTTCATTTCCCACATAGCCTCATCTGGTCCAAAGTGTTTCCACTGCACCTTGATCTATGAAATGGTTTGGTTATTGAGTGGGGTTTCCTTCCTGTCTAGTATGCATTGAGTTTCTGGCAGGAATTCTCCCTCTGGCTCCACCTGGATCACAAACTAGTCAATTATATGATTAAAATCATGTACATATTTATTTAATAATGAAACATGTAAATTATCACGTGCCTTTACTGTGGGATGTAGTGATAGCCTATAGGTTACATGCCCCACTCTATCTAATACCTCAAAGGGTCCACAATACCGAGGTGCCATATTGGCACAATATCTCATTCTCAGGGAACTCTTTCTGGGCCTAACTCTGAGATAGACATGGTCTCCTGTCTTGAACTCTCTAGGAGTTATCTTTCTATCGGCATATCTTTTCTGTCTATCATGAGAAATATTCAGATTTTTCTTTATCTAAATCACTTGTTGTTCCATTTCTTTCAACATGTCGGGTCTTGTTATCGCGCAGTTCATATTTTAGGTCACAGGCTAAAGGATAAAGGACAAACTGGCGTAACAGGAACCTTCCCCACCCAATGTCACCTCGATGGGGATGTTCTTTCTGTTTAGGGAGGTTAGCCTAGGGGAGACGTCCCCGATAACCTGGGGTTTGAAGAGGCAATGGATACAAGGTCAAGTGTTTAAGATTTGCCTCCTCACAGGTTACCACCAGTATCAGATAGCCCGACTAATCAACCAATAAAGAAGTGAAGTCCCTGTTGAAAACACCTGCCCATAACAAGGTAATAACAACACAATATGTATATTTGCAGCCTATAACTCAAAGAGTTAGTACTTCTTAACTATCTGATTTCATTTAATAAGCAATGTAATAGATAAGACGAAGTCAACGTTCTGCTAAATAGCCTATGAAAGATCACCAATTCATCAATATCTACCAAAATTACCAAGCCTATAGTATATCCAATCAACAACTTGTTCAGTAAATGCCTGACGTCATCATTTAATTGCCTATTTATTAGTCAAAAGGTTGTTGCGTCAAGTATGACGTCAGCCTAGGTTTGCAGCGTTAGGGTTAGTTAGGGTTTCAAAAAATTAAAGTTTAAGAGATGATTTTGCACACTACAAGCTCAACGTTGGAGAAATTACCAGTGCCTTAGGGTAAATGGATTCAAAGAAAGGGCCAAAGTCTTGGGAGGATTCAAAATTAGAGACTGGAAGGTAGGGTTCCAAGGTGCTGCAATGGCAGGGCCCTAGAATCAAAACCCTAGGGGAAGGAGGCTCACTCTGGTGTTACTTAAGCAAGGCCTCGTGCTCCTTCCTCTCTAAATACACTTGGCAAAACAACTAGCTTCAAAGCATAAATTTAAGGGAGAAGGTATTGCAAAAGCAAGGCCTTCAAACCCTAGAAGGTGAAACCCTAGGTGTAGTGTAGCTAGGCCTAGGACGTCTCCTCTTTTCAACCTATAACTTCAAAACTAACTCAGAAAAAAGAATGAAAAGTGTAGCAACGGCTAGGCTATATATTCTTCTTTCAATGGCTGAAAATTATTTCTCAACATGGGGACATATAGCAATGACCTACTAGTGTGCTTGCTACCTAGGGTTTCAATATTCAACAATATAATAGAAAAATGTAAGAAATTAAGCCTACAACCATTCACTTAAGAAGTTTTGCATGAAAAATTCACTTACATGTCATGAAGAAAGCATAATCAAACCCTAGTTGTAAACCTTCCATGAGAGAAAAGTCATAAATGCCAAGAGAAATCCTCTTCCAAGAGTAGCGCCTCACTTAAAACACCAAAATTACCCAAACTAGGGCGCAAGTTTTGAGATCTCACAAGAGAGTGAGTTGTGTTATTTTTAAAATGAGGGAAAACATCCTCAATAGATATCAATCCATGACCTTTCAATTACAAAATAGGTCATTAAAACAAACGACAAGGCTGACTACAAAATTTACACTGTTTTTGCATTAACTGCTAGATCAATGACATAAAATGAGCAAAAGGTGGGACGTCAAGCCCTTCTGAGGGAGACGTTGGCCATTTTTGGGCATATCCAGCATCCTGAAGTAAGACGTTAGCCCTTCTAGGGCTCCTCCAAGCTGCCACACGTGACAATAATCTCATCACACTACCACATGCTCAAGATAACATCCATCTCTCCTAGGTGACGTCCTGTCCATCAAGGGGAAAACGTTCCATATGAAGTGGGTGATCCCCCCTAGGCTGGGCTCAGTCAAAGTGTCCTAGGTGGAACGTCCTTCTTTTTTCATGTGCAAAGGCTCATCATAACATCGTCCTGTCTCTGCCATCCTAGCAACCATCTGATGGGCTCTTCATCCCCATGGAGGTTCGAGCTAATCATATCCCCATGTGTACCGGTCCACTGGTACCTGTCCATCGGGCATGGTCCTGCACATCAAAAAATTCGCCCTCCATGGGCTCATCATTCCTTGGGATCATAGCAATGTCAATCATATTTCATCATTAAATTCATCAAATACATGCATAAACCCCTAGCAATATCATCTAATAGCTCAAAGACATTACACTGGCCTACTATACAAAGTTGAAGAAAGAGATAGAATAACCTATTGGGCCAGTATCCATAAGAAGAAGAGAGTTTCCAAAGAAGATTATTCAAGCCATGTAACATGAAATGATATGGTCTAAGGATGTCCAGTCATAGTGGAGACTAGGGGAAGGTATTGTCCGTGGGTGCCTTTGTAGGAGGCGAGTTGTACCTGTCATGGATGCAGTTTTTTCCAAGCCCCTTCTTACCTTTATTCTTTCCTTATTTATTACCTTTTCTTTCTTTTCACTTCAAGTTCTGACCAGAGGACACTGCCTTGGCATGGTGACCAGAGCTGACAGTGTTACCCACTAGTATTTTCACAGAAATGATAAGGCTGGCTCGTGATGAGACCCCCTTTCATTTGGCCATGCAACCAAAGGTCATTGCCCTGGCGTGGTAACTAGATAATGGCAATGTCATAGCGCTAGATACCTATGAACATAATGGGCCGGCTCGTGATGAGACCTCCCATCCTCTTGGTTAGGTCTTGCTTTATTATCTTTCTTTGGGTCCCTTTTGTTTCCTATCGAGAGGCCTTTTATTTCCTTCTCAGGGATCCCTAGGTGAGGCATCTATAGGTTTTATTTCCTATGGATTTTATCTTTTACCAGCTTCTTTTACCTACTAGGCCTTTAGGCCCTTCTTCCCACAAGACAAAGTGTAACCCCTCAAATAGGTCCTCCTAATGCCCGAACTAGGGGAATGGGATGGATGTTTGGGAGATAAGATGTAAAATGATAATATGGTGGGAGCGAACGATGGCTCCTCCAATCCCCCCCTGGTGGCTAACCAAAACCTATGGGTACAAGCTTGCTAGGGCACCCCGTTAATCCCCCCAACAATGGTCAAGTGGGCTAGTGTAAGATCCAAGCAGTTGTCAGAAATGTAAGGAACCTGATGCATATATCTGAAAGTTATAATGATCAAACATGATACATACCATGATACCTAGATCAATTACCTCATGGAGCAAGAGTTTTCTCTGATGCAAATCCAAGGCGATGGTGATGGATGCTGCTGCTGCTGATAGGACAAATATGATGAAGAAGAAGAAGGATGGGCCCTCCAGGGCCATGCTCAGGTCAATCCTGCTCTCGGTACTCCATGTCTAGGACCTGTGGGCCTCGAGACATGATCTCCTAGTTATCCCTAGAAATCGGGGATAACCGGTCCTATTGTAATTCTATCCACTAGATTATCCCAACTGAATGGAGTCTTTCACTGCCTACCATAGCGGGCTTCAAAAGGGCTCATCTTCAGGGACTCTTGATAACCATTTTTGTAGGAAAATTCTACCAATGGTAGGTAGTCTTCACACTTTTTAGGCTGATGCATTACATGCATCCTTAACATGTCTTATAATATCTGGTTTAATATTTCGGTTTGTCCATTGGTTTGAAGGTGATAGGCTGTGCTATACAACAATTTAGTCTCAAAACTATCCATTAAGGATTTCCAAAATCTTGAAGTGAATTTTGTATCTCTGTCAGATACAATCTCCCTAGGCATGCCATGAAGTCTAAATATTTCCTTCATAAAGATGTTGGCAATATCTATTTCCTTGCAAGTTGATTTGATAGGAACAAAGTGAGAAGACTTGCATTTCCACCACTACCATGATGACATCATTATGCTTGGTCGATTTCGGTAATCCGGTGATGAAATCCATGGAGATGGTTTCCCATTTCCATTCTAGAGTTGTTAGAGGTTGTAACAACCTTGCCATGTTCGGGTGTTTTTCCTTAACTTGCTGGCATTCTAGACACTTAGATAAATAATTGTCCAATGTCCTTTTTCAATCCAGGCGAATAGAATTGTTTCCTAGTGGCCATGATCATTTTCTAATATCCTCGGTGACCAACATTTGGTCTCTTATGTAGTTCGTCTATTATGAACCTCTTCAAGTCATCACAACTTGGAATATACAATTTGTTTTTGTAAGTCAATAGACCCGCATCCAACATCTGATAGCCTTCATACTTTATCCCTGTAGGCTCTTGCCTTAGGTACGAGGTCACAGTCTTGAAGAATGAATCTGTTTCTTGTGCATTCTTGACTCTTTCCCTGACATGCATTTCACAGGTGCTCACTGCTTCTAGGTGTATCATTTTCACACTTCTGCTAAGGGCATCGACCACCTTATTTTCCTTTCCTTTGATGTGTTTGATTTCAAAATCAAACTCACTAAGGAGATCCATCCACCTAGCTTGTCTAGCATTGATCTTTGGTTGATCAAACACGTGGCTCAATCCACAATGGTCTGTCATAAGTACAAATCTCCTACCCAAGAGGTAAGTCCTCCACATTTTTAAAGCATGAAATATAGAAGCCAACTCTAAATCATGGGTCACATAATTGATTTCATGCTCATTCAATTTTCTGGATTCATAGAAAATTACATGTCCTTATTTCATAAGGACTCCTCTGAGTCCTTCTTTGCAGGTATCTGTACACACGAGGGATTCATTATCAGGATCTGCAATCTTCAACACAGGTGCATGGGTCAGAAGGTATTTCAATGCCTTAAATATTTCTTCACATTCTAGTGTCCAAGTGAATTTAACCCCCTTTTTTTGAAGGGAAGTGATTGGAAAACCAATCTTGGAAATCCTTTTATGAACCTTCTATAGTATCTTTCCAAGCCCATAAAGGATCTGATATTATATACCTCCTTTGGGGTAGGCCATTCCATAATAGATATGATCTTGTCAGGGTCTACTGCCACTCCTTCTTTAGAAATGACATGGCCTAAGTAATGGACTTGCTTCTGGAAAAAGTCACACTTGCTAAACTTAGCCTAGAGCTAATGCTCTCTTAGTACTTGAAGCACAAGTCTAATATGTTCTTCATGCTCCTCTCTGTTCTTGGAGTAGATTAGGATATCATCAATGAAAACCAATACAAATGTGTCCAGGAATTTGTTGAGTACACTATTCATCAAGCATATAAAAGTGGTGGTGGAATTGGTTAATCCAAATGGTACTACCACAAATTCATAGTGACCATACCTGGTCCTGAAGGTTGTTTTTTGGATGTATTCATCCTTGATTTGGACTTTATGCTACCCAGACCTTAAGTCAATCTTTGAGAAAATGGAAGCACCCCCTAATTGGTCGAACAAGTCATCGATTCTTGGTAAGGGGTACTTGTTCTTTATGGTTGTCTTATTCAGTTGTCTATAATCTATGCATAGTCAGAGTGTGTCATATTTATTCTTCACAAATAGGAATGGTGCTCCCCATGGATACACACTGGGCCAGATGTAGCCTTTTTCCATCATTTCCTTTAGTTGTAGCTTGATCTCAACTATCTCGGGTGTACTCATCCTATAGGGTGTCCTAGACACTGGCACCGCACCTCGTGCAAGTTCTATTAAGAAGTCAATGTCTCTTCTCGGAGGTATACCCAATATCTCTTTTGGAAACACTTATCTATATTATCTTAATATGGGGTGGTCCTCTAGGTTCAACCTTTCATCCTCAACAAATTCCAACACTTGTATTACATATAGAGGACACCCCTTTCTGCAATACTTTTTCATTTGGAGGGCTGATATTTGTCTCACTGAGACAAGATTTTGAATCCCTTGGAGGGTTACCTTTCTCCCTTCTTCGTTTACACATTCTAAGGTTTTATGGTAACAATACAACTTAGCTTTATGAGAAGCTAACCAGTCCATACCAGTCAACATGTCATAAGATTCTAGGGGAAGTATGTTAAGGGTAGCTTGGGCGGGCAATCTGTCCATGATGAATTGGAAAGATGGTATAACCTCTGCCACTTTTCTTTTGGTCTCTGTAGCTAGTTGTACCAACTATGGCTTAGAATATCTAACTGGTTGTAACTTATATTTAACAAAAGTCTGAGGGGACACATTAGTCAAATTAGAACCAGGTTCAATTAAAATAGAAACTAGATGGTTGGCGATCATACCTTCCATCTCCACCACTGAATATTGGTGGTCAACTTGTTTATTATCCACAACTACATAAATTTGTAGCATGCTCATAACCACATCATTGACTGTGGTATCTTCTTGGATGTTGTAGACTCTCCTACTGTTCTGCTGTCTATGGGGACAATCCCTCATCAGATGCTCTTCTCCACAACCCCAACATTTCAAGGGTTCCTTCTTTGGGTTATTAGTCCTTCCCGGGGTTGCTCCAAAAGGTTTATTTCCACTTTAGGAGGGGAAATTTTGTTGATATACACTTCTAGTAGGAAGGATTGTCCTAGAGTCCTTCCTATAGTTCTTAAACCTTGAGGATTTGAACCCCTTCTTATTGAATCTCGAACTGCTCTTCTGCTTCCAGCCCTCACGAGGTTCTGTCTGACTCCCGAGTTGTTCATAACAATACCTTTCCTTCCAAATAGTGTCTTCTAAGGTTTTTGGCTCATCAAACTCAATCCTGTTCCGGTAGGTCTGAGCTAACCCACTAATAAATCATTGCACTTTTACCTTTTCATCCTTTATGTAGGGCACAGACCTCAACAGCTCAAAGAATTTATTAACATATTCCTCTATGATGAACTATCCCAACTTGAGTTCATAGAACTCCTTAGTCTTCCCATCAACGTATTTCTCTGACATATACTTCTTATTGAAGTGTTTCTCAAACTATTTCCATGATAGGTCCTCTTCATGGATTATTTTCACATTCTTAAGGTCTTCCCACCAAATGGAAGCCTTTCCATTCAGGTTGAATATGGTTATTCGAGCCTTCAAGTTTTCATAGTAGTTATGGACTCTGAAATACTTCTTTAAGCTAAGCAGCCAAGCCTCTTCCTCTTCCCCCTTCTCAATCTCTCCATTGAAATATGGCAGTTTGGGTTTCTTTAACTCTTTAGGGTCCTAACTTTTGGAATGCTTTTGCTTCTTCCCTTTCCTTTGAGAATGTGAGCTAGTTTTTCTACTAGAAGATCCCTATGAGTTTCTAGTTTCCTTTCCAGAGGATTCTCCCAATGAGTTTCCCCTATCTCTAGGTTGGACCTTCCTCGAGGTACTCCTCCTGGTGTGGCCACTTAAGGGACCACATCTTTGTATCTCAGGTGGGATTTGACTTCTCTTCATATGTCATCGATCCACATGACTAGTTGTAGGTCCATGTTGCAACTGTCTCTGTATGTCGGATAAGCTCTGCAGTAAGACTGCATTAATTTCTGATTTCTTTTCTTTCTCCTTTATCAATCTCTCATTGTCGGCCTTGCAACTTTGTAATTCATCCATGAGGCTCCTTACAATTTCAACCATATCTGGAGGGATTTCCACTGCCCTCCTCTCGTCAGACTCTTCGTCTCTATTGTGGGAGCCATCCCCCACTTCATGACATGTCACCATCCTATATGCTTGTAGTTCCCCACGATTCATTGACTGCTTGAGTGCTAACAAAACAATTGTTTTTAGCTAACAACCTATTAGTTCATGAGAAACACATAGTTCATATTTATTAAATACACACACACACACACAGAGTAGAAAGATTTCATTCTTTTCTTCCGTAAGAGTTTAACCAGAGTCTATAGAAAAGAGGTAAGGTAGGGTGTCACCCTTAAAATTATTTAAATATGGTTTTTACGCAACTCGTCCATGAGCCCAAGTAGGCCAAGTGTTGTAACCATGCTCTGATACCAATTTGTAACACACCTGACCCCTGAGTGGATTTCCTAGGGATGGGGATTCAAAATTTCATTCTCCTTAGGTGATCAAATCCTTCATTTGGGGTTTCTACCACACTCTACTCATCTATATTTTTCCAACCACGGTCTCCATGCTCAAAAATGAAGCTTGAACCGACAAATATATCTCTCTGAAGTTCTTTGGGAATTTATTGGTTGAGGGCCTAGTGGCGCCCACGTGGATCCACCTCACACGTACTATTTCCAAGTTCCTTCCTCCACGGTGGAAGAACATCCATATTCTAATCTCATGAATGGACTTACTCTCTTCCTCTTATGTCAGCTATGGAGGGATTCAACACTTCGACGCTTCACACCTATTTACTATCTGCGCACGAGACCGCCCAAAGTACCGAACCTCTGAAGTCCTGTAAGCTCACCACGTGGCTCCAACTTCTAGACTATTTTGGTTCCTCTACGATGCTAAATCCCAGACTCTCTGGAGTCCCTAAGTCCCAAAATATTAGAGTTCTGGTCATGTCGCCAACTGAGTTGGCTAGGAGGACACGTATCATGGACTGACACATAGGAGGGGTCAAGGTGACACGTTTTGTGCCCCAATGGGCCTATAGGGAATGTGATGCACATGAATCTGAGTGACGCATGGCACGTCAAGCTAGTGTCCATGTCACCTTGGGGGCATCACTACACCACGTCACCCCGAACTAACAAGCTTCTAACATTCCCCAGATCTCATGGTCGAGATCCGGCCACATAGATTTATAGATCTATGACTCCGATTGCCTCGGGGACTTGGCGTTCGAGAGTGTTTCAATGCAACCTCCCCTTATCTCCCAAAGTGCATGACCTTTGATCAAAAGGGGGTTAGCTCCACACGTGTCTGGTAGATCGACGACAGGGAAAGAACCTCAAAGGGTCCCTTGATCTACGAATCTGGGTCCTTCGCGGGTTCGACCTTCGCGGTTTTGGATCTTGGTTTAGCTAGTAGGATAGGTCCACCTAACCCCTGGGGAACCACCTAACGTAGGTCAACCTTACAGGAAACCAAGTCTCCCAGTTACCTTCAACCAGTATAAGGATAGTAGGGTAGGTCATTCTCCGAAGTCTCAGACTTCTGGAGCTCCGAACCTAGGAGGACTTAGCTTTTGTAGGATTAGCACAAGGTTCCTAGGTAATGGTCATATGGGTCCTCTCAGACGGATCTCATCCACCCGTCTTCCAAATGAAGAGACCTCCTCTTTTTAGGGCTTGCACTTCGCTATTCTTCGTGAGATTTGTCATGAAATAGTTAAGGAATTGGTCTTGGAATCTTGGTCGCATGGCAAGGAGCTTGAAAGAGGTATCCTCTTCAAACGGATAGGTTCAGGTCAACATGATCTCTCCTATCTCAGCCGTCTTACAAGATTATGCCCCAGGTAGCCTCAGGAACTAAGCTGGGCATACATAATACCCTTCAGAAGTGTAAGTTCATGAAGAGATGAAGGAATACACATATCATAACCATCCCACACATAAGTCATTTATAAATACACAGATGTATAAATCCAAGCATTAATCCATCAGTCCAGTTCAATACATAAAATGGGGAAAATACTTATCAGAACCAGATAATGTGAAGTGACTGTTGAAAGGGGTGCTCGCTTCCACCCAACCATAGGCTCAGTCACTCCTAATGGATTTATGACTAGCCACCCCCGAGCTAAACCATGATAATCTGTGATCAAATACGTTCTTTCGGCTCAACGACAGTAGGGACGGAGGTTAATCTCCTCCTCCCACAGGATCTTGGAAATGGTTCACATGATACCAAGCAAGGAGGACCAGCCCCGTTTATCAACTTGTATCATAACCCCGCTATCCATCTCCCTGTGACCAGAACACTCCCTTTTTCAGTTCTTCCTTGAACCCGAGAGCTTACCCCCTCGTCTCTGCACTCTTTGTAGGTCTTCCTCTTCCCACCACACCCTTTCTTATTACCTCTTTCAGCAATGTTGTGTGTGGCTCAAATTCCTAGTCTATGGTTAAGTCTGGAAGCCTTACATATAGATGCTCTACCCCATCCCCTCATTAACTCTTGAGGAGGTCTTCCCACCTACCATCCTGACTGTAGTTCGTTTCTGGGTCGGAGGACTATTCTCGTCCTGAGCAATTAAAATCAGTAATGTACTAGTTTTTTGAAGTTTAACGCAACCATTCCTGGTCCCCTTCACCATCTCTTTGCATAGAATTCATGGTCTTTCTTGGTACACCCCCCTTCTAGCAATCATGCAACACTTATCCATTTTCTAGTAAATAACATAATTTACATTCATTGACCTTTTATACAAAGGTCCATCAAATCAAAAATTCACACATATTGAGTTTTCCATAGTATCTTGGCCATTATAGTTATATTTACAAATTGGGGGAAACAAGGTGTTACATCTGCTTATGAATTGTAATGCATGATTGCTAGTATATAGAACAAATTCCTTAGGCATGAGGTAGTGTTTCCATTTCTTTAGTGCTTGAACAATTGCATAAAACTCCTTATCATAAGAATAATATTTTTGTTTATCCTCATTCAACTTTTCACTAAAATATGAAATTGGTATTTGTTCTTGACTTAAGAGAGTTCTTATTGCAGTTCCACTAGCATCAATTTCAACTTGGAAAAACTTACCAAAGTCTAGAAAAGCTAAAATAGGTTGTTCAGTAATATTCTTCTTTAACAATTTGAAGTTCCTATCAGCTACCTCTGCCATTTAAGTGGTTGTTTGCTTTCCTTGATTGTTTCCAAAAATGGAGAACATAATTGACTGAAACTTCTTATAAACTTTCTATAAAAACTTACTAAACCATGGAAGCTTCTTACCTCAAACACACTTCTTGGAGTAGGTGAACTTATTATTGCTTGAACCTTTTATGGATCTATCTTTAGACCATCCTCAAATATCACAAATCCAAAATATATTGGCTCATTTTTCATAAAACTACACCTCTTCAAATTGATCAACAACTTATTTTCTATAAGGTACTCAAAACCATTTTTAGATATCTCAAATGTTTTTCTCTCGTTTGACTATATATCAAGATATCATCCAAATATACTATCACAAATTTTCCAATAAATTCTTTCAAAACATCATTCATTAATCTCATTAAAGTACTTGGAGAATTTGTGAGCCCTAAAGGCATCACAAACCATTCATACAACCCAGTATTAGTTTTGAAAGCAATCTTCCATTCATCTCCTTCTCTAATCCTTATTTGATGATATCCACTTTTCAAATCAATTTTTTAAAAATATTTAGCACCACTCAAATAGTCTAACAGATCATCAATTCGAGGAAATGAGAATATGTACCTTATTGTGATCCTATTGATTACTCTAGAATCAATACACATTCACCATCCTCCATCTTACTTTGGGTTGAGTACTATTGGAACAACAGATGGACTCAAGCTCTCCTTTATCAGTGCTTTATCCAAAAGCTCTTGCACCTACCTCTTTATTTTTTCATTTTCTCGTGGTGTCATCCTATATGACGCATTTTTAGGTAAAATTGTTATGGGATTAAATAAATATGATGACTAATACTCCATATAGGGGGTAATGCATTTGGAAAATCATCAACTATAATATTAGCAAACTCATCTAGCATAGTCTTAACTTCTACAAGTAAATCATCCAAATTTTTACTTGTAAGTATTACCTTGGGTTTGTCGATCAATGCAAACTATACCTCCTCTTTCTTGACTTCTTGTAGCAATTATTTTCCACTCATTGACAACACACTAGGACTAACTTCTTCTTTGGCTCCTTCACCCTGCAAAGGAAACAATACATGCTTATGTCCATCGTTTTGAAGATAATATGTGTTCCTCCTACCATCATGAATGGGCTTTTTGTCGTACTTCCATGGCCTTCCCAACAAAATATGACAAACATCAATGAGAATTATATCACATAATACCTCATCCTGGTAGGTACCAATCTGAATTTCGACATTACACCATTCATTCACCTAAATATGATGTCCTTTCTGCAACCATGACACTTTGTAGAGAGTGAGATGCATTGTTCTCTTCAATCCCAACTTCTCTACCATCTCAATGGAAACCAAATTATTTGTGCTACCACTATCAATGAAAATCTGACAACAGTTTCCTTTTGATTTGCATATAGTCCTAAATAAACTTTTCCTTTGGGCCGATTCCTCAGCTTCCTTCTCTGAATTGATCGAAACTCTTTTCATCAACAATGATCCCCCTATCTCTGGAGCTTGTTCTTTTGTGACTGCATTCACATTCTCTTCCTTGGATTCTACAACATGTGCACTTTTTTGACCTGCTGATTTATTTTCTAGACAATGCCAGGACATATGACCTGTCTTTCCAAATGTGTAACATATAATCTCTCTGCCCCTAACATATAATCTCTCTGCCCCTACCTCTTCCTCTGGATAAAAATATTATGCCTCTCAATTGTCCTCCTCTTGGTGACTAACTACTTGAGCTTTCTCCTTCATATTTTGGATTCTGAAATCTTCCTCTGCCACTAGATTGTCCTTTACCTCTTGCTGAAATTATTCCTCTATTCTTATGGATTTATTTTCTGGCCAACTTCTCCTCTGCTTTCAAATTTGTTTGGTAGGCATCTTCAACTGTCTTTAGGAATAAAATAACAATTTCATCTTGTATCTCATACCTCAAGACATTAATATATTTTGAAACCTTTTAAACATCTTCCTCAATATGACCATCTCTAATAGTGAACCTGTAAAACTCTTCTGTGTATTCTTTGACTGTCATAGCCTTTTGTCTGAGATTCTACAATTGTCTAAATAAATTCATCTCATAATATTTAGGCATGAAATTTATTTTGAATTTAGCAATCATTATGTCCCAATTCCTAATCTTGCCTTTTCCTTTTCGATTTATGTCTTTTTGTAATTCATACCACCATAGCATTGCATGACCTTTCAACCTTGTCACTGCATACTTTACCTTTTTCTCTTCATTTACATCCTCATAATCAAAACATTTATCGAGAGCTTTAATCCAGTCAATAAATTATTCAACATTCAGGTTACCTTCATACATTTCTACCTCTACCTTTGGTCTGGAACTGACCTTTGTGACCATCGTTATTAGTTTCTCTTCTAGTGTTTCCTCTTATTCCTCTTCCTCGGAGGTTTTCATCTTTTCAATTTACCTGAAATCTCATGTGTGAGGCTCCCTCTTCATGGAAATATCCATGTCATTCATCCTTTCTTGGAGTTGCCTCACCTCTTGTTCCATTTTTGCATTTGCAATTGGTCTTCCTTGACCTGTTCTCCTGGGTGGCATATTCTTCTTCTCACAAGCACATGCTCCGGTGGCATCTTCACTCTGATACCAAAATTGATGATGATCTGCATCCAAATTCCCACATAGAGTTTTTGAATCTTACCCTATTATCAACTTAGAATCTCATTGCCTTGAATCGACTCCCATGCCCAACTAACTACAGATTCAATAAAGTGTTAATCCCATTTCTCTTTCACAAAACTAAGTGCTAGAACAACAGGCTTATTCCTCCATACACGAGGTTTAATATTTATTAACCCACGATCACTTTACCAGTGTGAAAATTATATTATCTGTTGATCTAATCATTGAACGAATGTTCAGATCTCTTTTTTTCAGCTTGTAGTTGAATTAGAGTTTTGGAGGGTTGTGTACCAATGGTCAGTGTTCATTACTCTGAATACACACTATCAAGGGCACAATCCATAGTCAATCGTTACCATCAGTTTCTCCCCTCCAATGGATGACTATATCTCATCCTTTGAGCCTTTGTTATCAAAGTCTTGAAATTGTCATCCCTCTGATGGTCAGAGTCTTATATTATATCAAAGCTCCAATACACAATCAATCATAACCATTGGTTCCTTGCTCTGATGGATGGATCTGATTTCTTGTAGGAGAATGACGTTGGAGTATAGTTTTGATAGGGAAATCTGATAGTTGGGTCTGATACAAAGGTCTGTCGACTTGAATTGTGATGAATGGCTCTGATAGACTATATTCTGATGCAAAGGTGTTGATAGTAATCATGAATCAACAGTCGTCATCGATTTGATAAGATCTCTCCTTCCAGATTTAATCTCATCCATTCATTTGAATACACACANACAAAAAAACATGAATTGTCAAGGGGTTTCACTTGGTTTCAGAGCACGACTTTGTGGACGATTTATCCCCGCTCTCGATCACCTACAACCAGAATCAATTGCTACTCTATCCAAGCAATTTAAACACAAAGTTCAAAAAATGGGAAAAACACATAATCACACAAAACTCATTGAAGATGTAGGAACAAACATAATTTTGAGTTTTTAAATTTTACATTTACCTCTTAGAAATAAAATTTTACCCAAAAAGAAAAAAACTTAGAGAGTTTCCTTTTTAAATTTAAATTAAATCCATTGCTTGTTATTTAGCGATAAGGTGCTCACAATATCTACCGTTGATGAGTTTCTTTGTTTTGATCTAACGATCCTATTGATCTTCGAATTTTTGAAGCTGAATGAACTTTAAAGGAAAACCTTCAACGGTCACTTCGCAGCTCCGCGCTTCGGGTATTCCAGCAAACCCAAACAGCTAAAACCCTGAAACTTTGAAACTTGAAGGCAACCATTCATGACTTTTCTGAAATAAATCGTGGACATAAGTCATAGGACATGTGTCTTTTAAAAATTCTTTCCTTGAGTTGACACGTGGCACTCATTTTTGACATTTATGTTGGATGATTTGTACGTTTTAAAATGACATGTGTCACCCCTCTTTCCTTGACACGTCATCAGAATGATGTCATCCCTACCACATCACTCCGGGAGATTACTCTTCGGGAGTTTATGATTTTAGAATCCCCATATTTTCAAAGCGACGAAGTATAGAAATTACAAACAAGTAAAAATGAGTTAATAAAATGTTTAATAACAAAGGTTAATCATGATTAAGAGTTAATTAAATTACTTCACCATTTCGGATTTCGGAATATTTATCTTCTGCTTTATTCAAAACCTCTGAAGTCCGAATTTCCAAAATACTTAAAGTTAATACAACTCTTTAAACATGATTAGTTAAGACTTAAGAGTGATTACTTAGAGTTTAACTCCTCTGCAAATTATGGCTTTGGAAGATCTCCACCCTGTCACATCTGAAATTTCTGAATGCGAACCATCGAAGTATTAATGAAATTTATGGTTGATTAAAGTTAATGATTTCAAATAAGGATTGCTAATCACCAAGTAATGAATTCCATTAAGTTAATAAATTATTTGACATTGAAGCTATACGAAGATCGATATACTTTTGAATAAAGCGCTTCGAATTTCAAAGTCATTTTTACTATTTGCAATTAGCATTTTTCTATCCAGTGGAGAGCTTACAGATTTATATTTTCATAGGTAGGAAAATTCAGTTTCCTAGAGAATTATGGTGCCATGAAAAGATAAAAAAAATCTTGATGCACCGAGTGATGAGTCAAATCCAAATGCAGAGGTTTTATACGATACAACTCCATGGGTTGTGGACACCATAAAAAATTGGAAGCAGGTTTATGATGCCTTGGAGCATGAGATCATCAACTATCTAGATGGCTCTAACAAAGAAGACGATGACTCTTTTACAGCTAATCTTAGACATGTAGCAGAGTCAGAGATGCATAAAATTGTTGCACAACCAAGAATCATACCTTGCAATGATATGATAAGTTGGGCTTTGGAACATGTGGACATCCAGACCAAGAGCATCATTAACCACCAGGAGGTCACCGTCATCTCTTTTCAACCAAAACACCTACAAGTAATGTACAAACTATCCCCTACTCCTAAATACACTTACAAAGCCACATTCCTTCTATATTTTGAGAGAAAGGAATGCACCCAATACGCTAGAAACGATCATGATATAGTCAAGACCTGGTGGGGACATCTGAATAAATTCATAGCAGACACTCATAGTATATATGGCACAACATATTTAGATGCTCATATGTTGTATGTAGCCATGATTCTCTGTCACCTGTTCGGGAAGAAGAACCCTACACATTTTTTCAGTTGAATGGGTAGCCATCATGAATGAGGTAGCCGAGGGTTATACTTTCAATTGGGCCAAGATGTTGTCGAATAATTTGGCCAAGGAAATCACTGATTATAAATAAGAAAAATCAAAAGGGAAACTTGCCCCTTTTTACATGCCGACATATGTTATGGATGCCATTTGTTTCATGACCCCTTTTCCCTTGATGAATTGGAGCTGGACCCCAGCCAGTTATGAGCCAATTCATTTTTATCACTCCAAGTTATGGGAGGAGAACGTCAAAGATTTCCTCTACGAAATCTCTCAAAATGTCATAGTGCTTGTTCATATAGCTATTTATGGTCACCCACCGCCACAAATTTTAGAAGGGATTATGGGGAACCTAGGCAAGATTGCAGATTGGTTCATTAAGGAGAATTTATCCTATATAAGAGTTTTTGGTTGTTCGGTTCCTCCTCATGCCCTCCCGTAGTTCTCTTTGATAGGATGGTGTGCATAGAAGTGGTGTACCAGATAGTTGCAGGAGGTATCTATTATCACTGAAATTTTGTCCGTAAATGGTTACAAGAATCCAACATCGTCAAACAGATTGGTGACTCCACCGGGGAAAGGTATCAATTTCCTACCCCATTTGGGTTTTTATAGCTCTTCTTTTGGTTTATTTAACCTACAGGTGCATTAACTAGCCCAAGCCGACCTACAAAACATCCAATTCCAAGTTGAATTGAGAGAATTCCATCCGGAATTTTCTTCACGGTTGTGTGTTTGTTGTGCGATGGTTTATTGTCCCATAGATGCGGATCTTGCACACATGCGCCTAAGTCACAGTGTTGTTCTGTGCACCTGCACCCAAAATCTCATTTCGGTCTGCACACAGTCGCTCAGTGCGCCTCTGTCTACACTGAGACCCGCGCACATGTGCAAAAAACTACACATTGTAAGTTTTTTTGTGATTTGGAGAAGGCCCCTAGCCTTCTTAAAAGTGATTTCATGCATGTTGTAAGCTACACCACACTTAGTTCCCTCTTCATATAAAGGGATTAGTCAAAACACATAGGCACTTAGGGGGTTTAAAATCATTATTTCCTCTTTTGCTTTCATTTTGCCACATGGATGGCTTGCTTTGACTATAAGTATAAGATGGAATCATTTGTAATCACATAAAACTTGCAATGGGACTAGAAGTTGGATAAAAATCGCTTAGTATGCTCTTCTCTCGCACTTCCAAGTGACCTTGAGAATCATAAAAAGATTGTAGGACAATTTCATCTCCCTTAAAAAGACTAAAACCTTTAGGAAAGGACAACAACCCCTCTTGGGACTCCTCTTAGTTTATTTTTCAAACACATATTAAGATTGTCGGGCCCATACATGCCCACATGCTACAAAGATAGGATAGTGTTGAAATTTACTTTCTTAGATTAAATCACTAGGGAAGTTTAAAGGTTTTGTAATGGACCCATACATGCTCACAT
>JASDQU010309803.1:11666-25049 GCA_032191745.1 Picea mariana | reverse complement strand
CGAGATCAAAGACAAGGATCCAAACCATGATTCAGAATCTGATTCTAAAAATAATGGTAAAAGACAGATCATTGATGCAGACCCCAGTGTTATTGTCGCGACTGCAACAATTCAACCATAAGAACCAATAGATCTTGAAGAGGGGGAGCGCCTTTTTCATTCACAGATGTGGGTGAAGGGGACCCTGCTGCATTTTATTGTTGATAGCGGAATCCAAAAAAACCTCATCTTAGCAGAGGTCGTCAAACAGTTGGGATTGTCAACAACACCACACTTGCAACCATACAACATCGGGTGGCTTCGACAAGGACGAGATCTTCATGTCAACCAACAGTGCCAATTGTCATACGACATCCAGCCCTTCAAGGATGAGGTATTATGTGATGTTGCCCCTCTGGATGTCTGTGATGTTCTCTTGGGCCAACCATATATGTGGAGAGGCCATGTTGTTTATGAGTCTCGACCCTATAGTGTCATTTTTACTTTGGGGGGTCATCTCTACAGAATACCAGAGGTAGTTCCAACTATTGTTCCACCTAAAAAGTGTCGCAAGGTAGTATCTCATACTGCAAAATTCAACTTCTTCACAATCTGTTCAAAAGGGGAACAGAAGGACACTGCAACCACTACAGCCTCGCCCCCTACACCTTCTATCCAACAGAAGCAGGTCGACAAGGTTACATCAAAGTGCAAAGATTCCTTTTTCACACCTTCCTCTCATGTAGCGCAACTTGTTGAACAACCTCAACTTCAACAGGTTCATGACAAACTTCCACAAACTAAGCAGCGCGACGTCTCCAGCAATACAAGTAGCTCACCAAGATGCAGATCCAACAAACGCTTTTCCCTCTCCCCTGGGAACTCAATGCAATGGAGACCATTTCTTCCTAAGGAGGGAGGATTGATCCAGGTGGATATCAGTGGCCACCCACCTTTTTCGACTGGCTCAAAATAATTTTTTTGGCAATTTTGACATTTACTATTTTTAGCAGGTTTTGACTTCCAGGGCCATTTTGAGGGCCTAAATGAAGTTTTTTTGAGATCAAGGTTCTCAATGATAGACGAAGGCATGATTGAGCCCCCAAAATGAATCTCATCGATGATACCTTTCCAATGAGCTATTATACGCCTAAAACAGAGATCGTATGCAAAAGTTACGACCCTGGGAAGTTGATGTACTAACTTACCCAAGCGGGGCCCACATGAATTTTGGCGCTTCATATCCTAGGGTTAGGTTTTTGGATGTCTAGGGTTTTTGGCATTCCTGTTTATTGTAAAATGGCCTTCAGAACCTCATTGTAATCATCTTCTTACGAATGCGAGTAGCCGCCACATCTCTTCTCATAGATAAGCTACCACCATTCTAGCGAGTCTTTCACTTTGTATTTTTACAGTCTCTGTACATTTCTTTCATTAATAGAAATCGTGTATTACTGTATCTCTGTGTTTATGGTTGCATCTCTGATATATTTCTGTTATATTATTGGATATACGCGATATCTTTGTNTTGTAAAATGGCCTTCATAACCTCATTGTAATCATCTTCTTACGAATGCGAGTAGCCGCCACATCTCTTCTCATAGATAAGCTACCACCATTCTAGCGAGTCTTCACTCTGTATTTTTACAGTCTCTGTACATTTCTTTCATTAATAGAAATCGTGTATTACTGTATCTCTGTGTTTATGGTTGCATCTCTGATATATTTATGTTATATTATTGGATATACGCGATATCTTTGTGCATTTCTTTATTATATCTCCGCTCTCATTTCGTGCCGAAAATAATCCGGATCAATAAGGGATCCATAATTAATTAACCTTACAAAAAAATTTAAATTTTACAAGGAGCTATCAAACATGTAGTGATCATAAAAATATACATCAACAAAATGAAAGAAATAATATATTATGTATAATTATTTTAAAAAGATTATATATATTTACTAATCACTATTTTAAAATACAAATTCTTTATATAATTATTATAAATATATAATATAATTATTATAAATTGTGTATACTTTATGAGATCGTAATATAAACTTATTAGAATGACAATTTAGCAATACAATTAACAATTTACACAACTTACATTTACATGAAAGATAAAAGTCATATCCTTCTTATATGGTTCCTCACTCTTGAAATATAAAACATGATGTTTGGTACACCCTATCTTTAAATGAGAGTCTAATGTAAACTTATTGGACTCACAATTTAGCAATACAATTAATAATTTAAAAAATACTAATAATTTACATGAAAGATAAAAGTCATATCTTTTTCATATTGTTCTTGACTTTGGAATATAAAACATAATGTTTCGTACACCCTATCTTTAAATGAGAGTCTGATGTAAACTTATTAGCAATATAATTAACAATTTAAAAATTACTAACAATTTACACAACTTACATTTGATAAAAATCATATCCTTTTACTCTCGAAATATACAACATGATGTTTACACCCTCACTAGAAATAATATTTAAGAAAAATGATATTATTAAACATGTATTATATTTATTTGTATTTATGCAAGTTTTAAAAATTAATAAACGAAATATAAAATAAATTTAAATATATTATAATTTTTTTTATTTAATATTTTTTCTAAATAATAAATAATTAATAAAAATAATTTAAATTGATTTTTTTAAATTATATTTATTAAAAGAATTTCCAATTTCCAAAAAAAATGAATTTATTTTAAATTTGTGAAATCTACAATAATTAAAAATTAAATGATTCATTAAAAATATTATTATTATTATTATTATTTACAATATAATTTTTTAATATATTAATTATTAATAATATTATATAAATATTTTTAATAATATAAATACATAGGAACAACACGCGCTCCATACATAAATGAGCTCCATATTTGGGTTGTGGTGTATCGATTGCAGTGTATCTGAATGTATATTGTATTTAATGTGACAACTAACTACTACTTAGTGTTTAGGCCTCGAGCCATGGAATGAATTTAAGAGCGTAGACTCTTCAACGGTGGCTATGAATTAAATCAACTTTATGGTTATTACTATGAATTAAATCATGGTTATTGTTAACTATTTAATTACTTATTTATTTGTGGACTATCAACTCTTATCTTAACAACCTTTCTTATCTTAACAACCTCTACCTCTACATGATGATCCCTCCCTGCTTCTGGATAGAAACGTGACACAAATATTAATGCTGATTTTATTTCTTTCAAAAACTTACTCCTTAAAATAAGAGAAATTTCTTAATTTTTTTAAAATTTCCTAATTTCTTAATTGTGTAAAATGGACAGAGATGTATTAACAATATGAATGCAGGTCTATTCTTTACTGTTTAAAATGAACAATTTAATATCACTAAATTGTAAGAGTGCATTGGTATACATAAATAAGTAATATATTGGAGTATTTTTTAATTAATTTTAATTAATTATGAAGTGAGTTAAAATTTAGATAAATTTAAGTGTAATAAGTGTATTGGTATACATAAATACATATCATATTCTAGTATTTTTTAACTAATTTTAATCAATTATGAAGTGAATTAAAATTTAGATAAATTTAAGTGTAAATGAAGTGAATTAAAATTTAGATAAATTTCAGTGTAATGAAAAGAGTTTAAAAATATATAAGAGTGTAGACTTTTCAAAAGTGACATTTAATCAACTTTATAATTATTATTAACTATTTATTTATAGACTGAAATCATTAACTTAACAGCCTCCTTATGATTATCTTGTTTTAAATCGAAATGCATTAAAAATATAAATGCAACTCCATTATCAAGATGTATTGAAAATATAAATGCAGCTACATTAATGAACAATTTAATGAAGTAAATGTTAAGAGTGCATTGATACACATAAATGAGTTCCATATTAGAGCATTCTCTTAACTAATTATGGAGCTAGTTAAAAATGAGATAAATTTAAGTGCAATTGAAAGAATTTAAAAACATAGACTTTTCAAGTGTGACAATACATTAAATCAACTTTATGGTTATTATTAAAAACTTATTTATAGATTATGAAATAATTAACTTTTGAGCTTAAGAATCTCTTCATAGTTATTCATGAGTTTTATATGGGAACATTCCTTTAATTAATTATGGAGTGGGTTAAAAATTAGATGAATTTAATTGTAATGGAAATAATTTAAGAGCATTATCTTTTGAGCAATGCATTAAATCAATTTTATGGTTATTATTATTTATTTATTTATTTATGGATTGTTGGATCATTAATTGTTGAGCTGAAAAAATTACTGCTTAAAATAACAATCTAATGCATTAAATATTAAGAGTGCAATGGTACACATAAATGAGTTCCATATTAGAGTATTCCCTTGACTAAGGAGTGAGCTAAAATTAGATAAATTTAACTTTTTTTTGTTAGTATTTTTTTAGAAGTTCAAGTTTTGTTTTTATTTTTTATTTTTTAAAATTTTATGATTTACGTTTTTAATGTGACAACTAGCTACTATTCAGTGTTTAGGCCAAATAAATTAAAATTTAGATAAATTTAAGTGTAATGAAAATAATTTAAAAATATATAAGAATATAAACTTTTCAAAAGTTACATTAAATCAACTTTACAATTATTATTAACTATTTATTTATAGACTGAAATCATTAACTTAACAATCTTCTTAGGATTATCTTGTCTTAAATTAAAATATATTAAAAATATAATTGCAACTCCATTATCAATATGTATTGAAAATATAAATGCAACTTCTTAATGAATAATTTAATGAATTAAATGTTAAGAGTGCATTGGTACACATAAATGAGTTYCATATTGGAGCATTCTCTTAACTAATAATGGAGGGAGTTAAAAATGAGATAAATTTAAGTACAATTGAAAAAATTTAAGAACATAGGCTTTTCAACTGTGACAATACATTAAATCAACTTTATGGTTATTATTTATTTATTTATAGATTATGAGATCATTAACTCTTGAGCTTAAGAACTTCTTCATGGTGATCTCTAAGTTTCATATAGGAGCATTCCCTTAACTAATTATGGAGTGATTTACAAATTAGTTGAATTTAATTATAATAGAAATAATTTATGGAGTGAGTTAAAAATTAGATGAATTTAATTATAATAGAAATAATTTAAGAGCATAAACTTTTCAACAGTGGCAATGCATTAAATCAACTTTATGGTTATCGTTAACTATTTATTTATTTATAGACTCAAAACATTAATTGTTGAGCTTAACAACTTCTTCATGCTCATCCCTACCTCTAGATTGAAATATATTGTCCATTTCTCAAAAAAAACTGGTTGCTTAAAATAACAATCTAATGTATTAAATGTTAAGAGGGCAATGGTACACATAAATGAGTTCCAAATTAGAGTGTTATGGAGTAATTTAAAATTAGATAAATTTAAAAAAAAATTGTTAGTATTTTTTGAGAAGGTCAAGTTTTGTTTTTATTTTTTATTTTTTGAAATTTTATGATTTAATTTTTTTTATTAAATGAATTAAATTCTTTAAACTAAGGTCAAAGTTATTATGAAACTACAATTTTTGGTGAAATTTCTATTATATTTTGAGAATATTTTTAAGGAAAAATGGTTGAGATTGTCTACTTATTAACTCACTTTGTTTATTAATACTTTGCTTTTGTAGTACATATTATATATTGTATTTAATTCATATTTATATATTATATTTGTATAAAAGTGTATATTGCATTTAATTCAACACATAGTTGAGAATGCATAATGTTTTCATTCATTTTCACAGTGTATTATTTGTATATTATCTACAGTAGTGTTTCTCCTTTTAGGAAATGAAAAGAATTAGACTGAGCTAATTTTGTACAAAAGGGACCCTTTGTATGGGCACAAATTTGATAAGAATCCGATAAAAATTTCAAGTATAAGAAAAGTTCTATGATGATCAAAGATCCATGTGTGGTGGAACACTGTTCTTAAGGGTTTTTCCCAATTCTAAATACACTTGGATTGTTAAAAAATTGATCAATGTCTCAGATTGATGGGAGCTCTAATTCTCTATATCAATAGATTCCAAGATTTGAAGAGAAGTTAGCTACAAGATTAGATGGCTCTAAAAGAATCTACTAAACAAAAATATATTCATGGTCAAAATGCATTCTATATTAGCAACATTGGTGTAAATACTTGCAAAGTCTGTGTACATAAATGAGCTCCATATTGGAGTATTCATTCACACAATTAATAACCTTCTAGAACGGTTGTAATGCTACATTGATTTCAATGTATTCAAGTGTAAATGACATTTAATCTATATTTTTACCATTCCTTTTCACATTGTCCCATTTGAAAAAATAACGTTTGGACCTTTTTGGGAATGAAAAGAATCTAAGCCAAGAGACTATCAAAGGTTGAAGTGAATTCTATGTTATGCATGCTCACTTCATGCTCATGGATCATTTGAAGTAGGGTTTCCAAAGGACATGGGAAGAAGGAAACAAAGAATCCATGGAAACAACATAAAGGGGCACCTTTAACTAGCTTTCATCCATGAGCACATTTCCACCTGGCCATTTTAGTAGAGGTTCCCTTATTCAACAAACCAATGCTCTAATACAATGAAACAAATCTATATATTCAAGAAGATAGTTTTATAAAGCAGGGGGGAAATAAGTCAATGTAGCAATGGAAGTTCATGAAGAGATTGGATGAGTTCCATATAGTGCAGTTAAATCATTCCCTTACAAGGAAAAGCACTCCCTCCTTTCATAAACAAGCATTGGTAAGACATTTCATACAACCCTGGTACTGACCCAAAAAAAATGGAGTGTTGGATTTCACTAAGAAAAAAACCCTCATCAAAGGTATGATTCAAATGCACTTTTGTAATTTAGGGGATAATTTTATTTCCTTTTTGAAGAAAAGGAAAATAGAGACCTCATCTTCCTAGGTAGAACCTAATTCATGGAGTCACGAGGAATGTACCTCAATAAGTAGTCCTTTGAATTTCACCCAAAAGCATATATCCCCCACTCTTGTCTAGTCTAGGTGTGCCTCCATTGTTGGGTATGCATTATATTCTTTGCATGTGTGTGTGTGGGCGCGTTAGATTCAACAAATGTGTTTGACAATCCCTCTAGTAGTGTTCCTTGTGTCATGTGCGCCAGGCGCTTCCTAGGGGGGTCATAGAGGGGTGTCAGGTATGGCCCCCATTGGTTGTGCGTAGCGTTCAGGGAAACACCCTGAATATTTTTTTCTTGGGGCGTTTTTGCTATTTTAGCGGATTTTGATATTTTTAGTGGTTTTCTAAATTAATCATGCATTAAGTGATTAGGGTTTTGGTATCTACGAAATACCTAAAAAAATTGCATAGATATTGTATGGTGAATGGTGAAATTAATACAATGAAGTGTTGAAAGATTTTCTTTTGGCTAAGGGTTTCCAATATAAATCTTTGTGTACTATGTGTATGAGTCATTGATTAATTTTTGTTTTGCTTAAGAATCTATATTCATTGCTTTACTTCACATGTTTAAAACTTACATCCATCACCTCCCCTTGGTACTTTGGGATGAAAAATTCCTTTTGAATATAATTAGAAAACTTAGATGCTTCATCAACAAATCCTTGCCTAAAAAGGGCCTCCATTCTTGTGCCAAAATCTATGTCAAATTGGATCTCGAGTGAAAGCTTCTAGAAGAAAAGAGACTGAAGGTTAGTGATTGGAGTCACATCAAAACTTGGGATCATGAACAACTATGCTTTAAATGTATTGGCTGTTATGATTATGGGAAATTTTCCCATGAATTCCCAAAGAATCCAAAAAGGGAAGCCATGCAAGATCCATCGTCTCCTTAAATCCCAACTCCATATTATATAAACCATCATCCCTTGCTTCCCTTCCTATCAATGCCCTTCTTTTCCCTACAAAACAAACTATTTGCAACGCTTAGATTTTTAGTTGTCTATTAGGGGGAATATGTCACTTCTCACTACTTATCCTTCTTTTATTCAAGAACCAATTCATGCTTCCTCCCCACTTCCCCGCTCTCCTCCCATACTGCCACCATCCTCTTGCATTTAATGTAGGTTCTCAACCCTCCTTCAATTAGTCTCTCCTCTTACCTTATTCTACAGAGTGGATCCCTTCCAACCAATTTCCTCGGTATCCCATCCTAATCACCTTGTCATACCCTCTCTCACTCACTCTCACCAGACCTCAAATTTGGGATCCATTATGGAATAGATAAGGAATCTAACATCAATGAAAAGACCGAAAATAATGCATGAAGTTTTCAAAGAAAATTGAAGGGGGGAAAGTTGATATATGTAAATCTCTTGGGATTCAATGTATTGTACCCAATACCCTCACTGAAGTTTGAGGAAATGGGGTACTTATTGAAACCACCAATTTCACTCCAAATTTGTTTCTATGATACCTTCATCATTGTCCTATTGTTAATTAATTAACACATGCATGCATTCCAATGAAAACTTATATGCAAGAATGATTAATAATTCAATCAACAATGGAACCATAAATTATAATTGTAGGATTACAGATGAAAACAAGACTAGACAAACCAAAAATTAATAAATCAATAATATGGATGACATTAATTCAACACAATTCATAGGTACATTCATGAACACTTATCTATCTAGAAATTTCCCACCAACTAATTACATAACAAGGAAATTCCACCCAATTATAGGCTCCATGTTGAATTGATTCTCTCTGCAATAGAAGACACCCCCAAGTTGAGGATATGAATCCACAAGAGTGAAATATTCCTATGTTTTCTTCTAACTATCTTCTCACAACCCAATTCTCAGGTTCATATTTAATCACCACTCCTATAGTAGTCCCAATCGACAACCATCTTTCCTCATTAGCATGCAAAAACCAATGAATGGGATCCCCTTATCTACCTAGAAATCCCTCARGATATCCCACTTCCTTCCATGGATTTAGAAAGGGCTAGACATGAAATCTCACTATTGGGATTCCATGGATTATCAGTTGTAGCAAATTCCTCAATGCCATTGATTATCATTCCATATAGTCACAACTCTCTCAAAATTCATGGTTGCAGCTTTCCATAACCCATTTATACTATGCCCATGTTAATTATATATACGTGAGTAACTTAATCTAATTTCCCCTATGGGATGAAAATTTGAGCTCTCCCAAATTTAATAACTTAATTTTCACGATCGAATAATGACTCAAATAGAATGGAGATTTGAACTAGAAAGGTATTTTTAACAGATTGGTCACTCCAAACACTTGATAATTCAATCTCTCTATTTATTCGAATGACACCCAAAATCATTCAAACTCTCTCTTCCTAAATGGCTGAAAAAGGCATAGGTAAAATTTCATGTAAGTGTAGGGAGACCACGTGTCTTCATGGAAAGTACATGTTTTCCTCTCTTGTCACTAATTCCAACGATTAAGGAATACTAATTTAGTAAGGTTAAGGACTTATGCTTATGAAAAAAATAATAGTATATTTTTGTATCCCCTCTAATCCCCTTAATTCCCCTTTCTTTCCCCTCTTGTGGATTCATAACATCCCATTCTTTTGTCCTTTTCTTATATAGCATGTGAAGAATTTTTTTATTATCATTCAATGTACAATATTGCATATTACATAATTCATATTTTATCCATTCATCACATACATATACAATATAGATTTATCAATCAAGACCAGGGTATTACATTCCTCTCCCAATATATTTTTTACCATCGTTAGAGCACATGACCATTATATAGAATAATGTTTACATCAAAATGTCAAAAAAATGAAAATATGACTTTGACATTGCATCCTCCAACATAAACATCCTTCATCAAGGATGTGGTGGGTCCATTAGACATTTACCTACCCTTTGACTATGTTCTTGAGAATATTGACCTTCCTAGTTGATATGCACACTAGTTGTACCTGGAAGTCTCCTTCTAGTTTCACTTGAATCAAATCCCGATCGATGACATGGTTAGGACCATACACATACTTTTTCAACAATGACACATGAAAAACATTATGAAACTTTATGGTAGAAGGAAATGCAATCATGTACACAATAGGTCCTCTCCTTTCCAAGATCTCAAAAGGACCACAATATCTGGTTACCAATTTAGTGCAACTACCTAACTTCAATGAACTTTTCTTTGATTTCACTTTCAAACCACATGCTCCCCAAATTTAAATTTCGGCCTTGGTCTTTTTCCTTTATGTGCATAACACTTTTTCCTATCTTGTGTTGCCTTTAAATTCTACTTGATATTGACCAATTTCTCTTCCTTTCCTATGAGCAATTCTATCCCAAGTACTACTCTTTATAATTAAACTTTCTTCCATACAATGCCTCAAATGGATTCATGTTTAGTGAATCTCGATATCCATTATTGTAGGAAAATTATACTAAATGCAAGTAATCCTTCCACTTGGAAAACTTATCCATTACATGCATTATTAACATTTCTTCAATCACTTGATTCACTCCCTCTATTTCCCCATCTATTTGTGGATCATGGGTTGTACTGAATTTCATATTTGTACCAACACCCTTGAATAATATTTTCTAAAAGTTTGAGGGAAACTTTGAATCTCTATTTGAAATAATTGTTTTAGGTTTCACATGCAACCTAGAAATCAATTTCAAGTAAATATCTTCTATATTAGATGCCTTATGAGCCAACATAATTGGAAAACAAAGAGCATCTTTGGTTAATTTTTCCACCAATACCATTATGGAATCATGTTTCCTTGATTTCTTGGGAAACTTAATGATAAAATCAATAGTTGTCACTTTCCATTTCCTCTCTATAATTAGTAATGGTTGTAGCAAACTTGTTGGATGTTTTTGCTCGAACTTTAAGCTTTGACATTCTGTACACCTGGCTATATAATCATCCACATCCTTCTTCATTCCTAGCCAAAAATATTGAATTCTTACTACTGCAATTGTGTTCTAATAATTAGGATGTCCAACATATGGAACATTATGCATTTTTTTTAATACAAGCTTCCTATTCATAAGAATTAGGGACATAAACTCTATTTTTATGCATAAGAATACCATTCTCTTCAAATTATAACCCTCATACTTCCATTGTACATTCTCTTATTGTAATTTTTCTTTTATCTAAAGATAATTCTCATCAAAGGTAACAACCTGAACAATTTTGTTCCTCAAATCAAATTTTCGCATATTAAGGGTTACAACATGTATTGCATGTACTCTTCTGCTTAGTGCATCAACAACCTTCTCCTTAGAATACGTTTAATATATATTAAGGAACCAACCTCCCTAACCCCTCATGTAGGTAGAATAATATGTTTTCTATGCAATAAAGGACAACATCAGTAAATAATACCTATATAATAATGTGAACAAGCCTAATGTAAGAAGACTTAATAGAAGCTTCCGCTTCTAAAAAGATCTTCGTCTAGAATGTTCTTTTTTAGAAGATAGAATTACTATAAATAGGAGTATAAGTCATAGTAAAGTATTGTCTCGAGAATTATTGTAGTATATTTCTACTTTGTTGGAGGTTTCCCCCTCGAAGAGGCAAGTGAACTTGGCTTTCTATCAATAAAGGTATCATTGCTGATGTTATTATTCTCTATATTTTGTTCCTCCACTCGCATTTGTCATAATATTTTATATTTTTCTTTATACATACATATGGTACCCTTTATCCAGGTGGATATCGATGGCCACCCACCTATTCCAACTGGCTTATCTTGGCAGTTTTTTCCTAGTTTTCGGGTCCTGAACTTATACGGTCGTTTTGAGGCCATAATCAACGTTTTTAGTTCTTTCCATAGTAAAACTATAGATGAAGTCATATTTTTATGGAATCATGTGTATTCCTCATATATACCTTTCTAATGGGCTAGTGTGCACCTAAAATGGATATTGCATGCAAAAGTTACGACCTCGGGAAGTTGATGTACCGACTTACCCCAACGAGGCCCACATGAATTTTGGAGCTTCATCTCCTAGGGTTAGGTTTTCGAATGTGTATGGTTTTGGAATTAGTGTTTATTGTAAAAATTCTTTCAGAGCCTCATTCTACTCATGTTCTTGCTAATGAGCATAGCCGTCACATCTCTTCTCATAGATAAGTTGCCACCATTCTAGAAATCTTGTTTTCAATATGCATTTTACAGTTTCAACATATTTATTTATTCAATAGAAGACAATTTTACAGTATATTTGTTATTGTTCATTGTGTATCTATGTTAATAATAATAATAATCTGTGCTCATTTCGTTCTGCTCATAAAATTTGGGTCAGTGGTTCATTCTATTGTGGAGCATAGAGGGTAGTGAACTGTATTTTGATTCCATGTTTAGCACAAAAGTTATTGAATTATTTTGAATATAATTCATTTTCATTGTCAAACTTGAGAGTGGTAATGGGACACCGTGACTCATTTTCTACTAATTCTTTAAACTTTTGAAATTCATTAAACACTTCATATTTCAATTTCAGAAATTATACACACATTTTCCTACTATAGTGACCAACAAACAAAAGGAAATAATTGGCACCAATGATTGATGACATGTTCATTGGTCCAAAAATGCATGCATGAACTAGCTTAAACAATTTCTATGCTCTCTAAGATTATCCTTCACTAAATGGTACTTTATGTTTATTACATACTTGAAAATCTCCACATACACTGATCCAGGTGGATATCGGTGGCCACCCACCTTTTCCAACTAGCTCAAAACAATTTTCTGACAATTTTGGCAATTTACTATTTTTAGCAGTTTTAACATTCGGGGCCATTTTGAGGGCCTAAATGAAGGTTTTTGGGGATAAATATTCTCGTTGATATCTAAAAACATGATTGGGCCCCTAAAATGAATCTCCTCAACAATACTTTTCCAACGAGCTATCATACGCCTAAAATGAAGATCGTATGCAAAAGTTACGACCCCTTGAAGTTGATGTACTAACTTACCTAGACGGGGCCCACATGACTTTTGGTGCCTCATCTCCTAGGGTTGGGTTTTTGGCATTCATGTTTATTGTAAAAATGCATTCAGAGCCTCATTGTAATGATCTTTTTGCGAATGAGCGCAGTCGTCACATCTCTTCTCAGAGATAAGCTACCACCATTCCAACAAGCTTGTTTCTATTGAATTTTACAGTTTCAACTTATTTCCTTATTGAATAGAAAATTTGTTTTACTGTATCTTTGTTATTTTGTGTTAAGAACCTATTAATAATTTGTAGTCATTTCGTTCTGCTCATAAAATCCAGATCAATGTTATCACAACAATGTACTCCTTGTCGTCTTAATGCATGTCCCCAATGAGGTCGGAGTACAAAGAGTTGCATCTCGAGCTTGTTTCTCTTGAGAAAAAAAT